>JARWLC010000009.1:27047500-27342500 GCA_033318265.1 Phyllotis vaccarum
CCTCCTAATCCTTCCCAAACAGTTCCATTAACTAGGACAGGCATTTAAACATATGAGCCTCTGAGGGCCATTCTCATTCAAACCACAGAGATTTAAACAAAATAATGTGCAGTAACTGCCCAGAACAAGGTGACTGCACAGCCCTGAGGAGAGGTCCTGCCCATTGACAGCAAGTGGAGCTTTCTCTCTGGAAGGAAGAAAGCACCACAACTGGGTAGCAGTCCACACTCTCTGTCATCTTCTCCATTAGCTCCTCCTTCCCCTCTGTGTAGTTGGATCCTAGTGATCCCTCTCTTCAGTAATCAGCCCTTCAGTTTGAGAGGGTATCTCTGTGGTAGAGCTCTTGCCTAGCATGTCCAAGTGCCCTGAGTTTAATCCCCAATTTGGGGGTGGGGGTTACTTAGAAATATGTATGGTCCTATAAAAGACCAGGAAAACACAGAAATTGTCTTGCAGAGCTTGGCACTAAAGCACCTGTGTAACCTCAGAGAATTCACCCAGAACCTAGTTGTTCCCATAAAAAGGGCAACCAAGCTATTCATAGTAATAAATATAAAAGTACTGCTTCTGGGGAGGCCAGAATGATGCTGCCCTTGGGCACTTGCCTGGGGATTGGAAACACCTGGTGATCCCACAATATTTTCCAGGGGACCATGATATCAAAGATACTTTTTGTTGTTGTTTGCTGGAATCTTGTTGTGACTTCAGGCTGGTCTCTAGTTCTCGGAGCTCAAGCCTCCCCTTTGCCTCATGCTCCCTGGTGCTGGAACTTCAGGTGTGCACTTCCAAGCCTGGCTCAAAAGTACTTCAGCATAGTACTAATACACAATGCGCCTTCTTCATGCTCCATCTGCGCAAGTGTGCAGGGACAGTGTCTAGGGTGTGCGAAGATGCAGCTCTGAAGGCTGCGTGTGTATCTTTGTGATGTACCAGTCTCTTGGTTTAATTGTTACGCAGCACTGATAGGCACAACCCACAGCAAATGAAAGCTTCTTGGGACCCTGAACAACTTCTGAAAGTATAAAAGAACTTTCAGAAAGAAAAAAAAACTCAGAATGCCACACTAGTGTAAGGCTCTTCTGCCCAGTACTCCCGGGGGGCCGGGGGACAGACAGAGACAGAGGCTGGGACAATACACTCTTTATTTTCTCTAATTCTCAAAGCAACGGCTTGACATAATGTCCAGCAAATGTTCTGAAATCATCTTAACTAAAATCCAACTGTCCCTGAGATTCAGCGAGGTCCGTGATTCCTTTGGAAAAGATTTTCTTTCAGGCAATAAAAGTTTGGTTCTGGAGAAACTTAAATAGTTCTTGCTCTAAAGAGGGAAGCTACTATCCATTCAGACCCTCACCTCTGTGGCACTGGGCACTCAAGCCCTGGGGACAACATGTCTCCTCTGCAGCCTTGGGAGTCAGAGCTGGAAAGCAGTGGGCTTCACTCCTTTGAAATTGTTGTGCTCAGCCTCACAGGGCATCCTAGAAAATGTGTCTCCCTGTCAGACCACTCACAGAAGCCTGGGAGGGATGAGTTAGAAAGTGCTTGCCAAGTAGCTACCACAGGGCCAGTGGCTAGAATGTTCCTGAGGCAGTGGTCCCATCTGGATTGTCAACCTTAGCTCATTTGCTCCAACTTTTATGTCCCCATCAGTGCCACTGTACAAAAGACATCCATTTGAAATGAAGTCCAGCATGAAGCACTCTTTGGACCTGGCTGCAGCCTAGACTGTTAGAAAGTGAGGCACCCGGTTTAGTCTAAACTTGGGAAACCTTTTGCACATCCAACATGAGTGAGGTAAATTCAGGGGCAATAAGAACACCTGAAGTGTGGTGTAAAGACTGCTCACAGCCCCCTCAAAGTGAGGTTTGCCCATTTAGAGAGGGCAAAATCGAGTCACTGGGAAGTTAGGTCGCTTGTAAAAAGTCCCACAACCCCCAACTGAAGCCTGGTACCCTGGATCTCTAGAGTGAGGATCCTACCCTTTGCAGATTCCCATCAGGACCCCCTTTCCTCCTGGGTGGGGGGTGGGGCCAGACCTAGTGGATCTGAGAGTTGGGTCCTAAGTCCAAGCCTTTCTGGTTGCTTCTGGGTAGCCTCTCTGTCTTCATTCCTTTATCTAAAAAGTGTGATGATCCCTACATCTACCTCAAAATGATTGGTAGGATCAAATAAGATCAAATAAGGCAGTATACGTGTTAAGAAAACAGGGTGAGGAGTCGGTAAACATCTCAAAGCTATTTATATTTAACTTCTTCAAGTCTTCATTTTATTCTCTGTATGGTGGTGACAATAAAATGCTGGCTCTGAGGTTTAGATGATAACAACTGTTCGACACAAATTACCATGTGCAAGTGTCTGTCACAAAGCAGGGATATGCTACTCCTGTGATAAAGCTGGCCTCTTGCCTTAAGGCAAAAGAAGTCCTATATGGGACAGAGAAATGTCAATGACGTTATGGTCTTGGCATGTTCCTGTCTCTAAAAGACTCTCTGCTCTGAGGTCTCCGATCTGGGAACAGAAGCACTGAATCTCAGCTCCCACCCCAGACCTCCTGAACCAGAATTTGCATTTTGGCAGGAATCCACATGATTCCTGTGCACACTTAGGCTCAAGATGCACCAGTGTATGGGTGGAAAGAACAGCAGTGATAGCTTTGGGTACAGACTAGAAAGGGTTAATGTTTCGTTTGACAATGGCAGAGGAAACAGAAGGTTCCAGAGATTGAAGCATGTGAATGGATGAAACAGGCAAGCTTCCTTCCTGCCTGTGTTCTGGGCATCTGGGGACTCTGACTGAGATATGTTCGGAGCTCCTGTGGCTGCAAACCAGGCTGAGGTTTAGGAAGGCCATCCTGCTCTTGCTCAGGGTGGCCTGGGCTCAGATGTGCCAACATGGAGGCCCAGTCTTCAGGCCAAGGCCATCTGAGGTCTAAAGCAGAATAGGAAGATTGGAAGAAAGCCACTGAGTTTTGAGCAGGGCCCTCCCCAGAGATGTTAGTGACCAGCTGTGAGACAGCTGTTGGGGGCAGGAGAGGGGGGAACAGGGGGACTATGTCTCTGTGATAAACAAGGCCCCGCTTTCTAGTCCCTGCTATCCTGGCCTCCAGTGGGAGGGGACAAGATCATAACGCAGGACCTGACTGTCCCTCCCCAGTGTTGGAGCAGCTAATCCCAGAGCTCACCGGGCTCCTCAGCCTCCTGGACCATGAGTACCTCAGTGATAGCACCCTGGAGAAGAAGATGGCCGTGGCCTCCATTCTGCAGAGCCTGCAGCCCCTCCCAGGTCAGCTCCGAAGAATCCCACTTACACAGACAGCAATGGTAACCATTCACCCCAGAGCCTGGATAAGGGGATGTCTAAGCCTCATAGCATAGCAGGTACTATGCTGTGACCCAATATGCTCATCCACTCAGGCCCTGCCCCTCCATTGCAGACTTGGTTATGTTGTATGACCTCCTCTATCGCCAGCCTGCTACAGACTCACATAGAACATGCACACTCATATACTCACCACACAACGATTCACAGCATAACGTTCTCACACATAATGCGCCACATAGACCACACATTACACCCAATAAGCACTAACATACCCCCATAAACGCATGCTTTGGCTTCACTATAATGTATGCAAGTGTGTGCAACAGGCAGTCGCAAATAGACAGACACTGTATACTCTCTGACACGTGCATCCCCCACAAGTAAAACAGTTTCCAATACTTTGTACATGCCCACTCTAAAATCGTGTATGTGTGTCTCACTGCCTACCTAGCAGCTTACCTCAGCTTCTCTGAGACGCTGCACCTCAGCAGATGGCAAGTATGCTCTGAGCAGGAGCAGGATGACCTTCCTTAGCCTCAGCCTGCTTTGCAGGAGATCTAAACATATCTCTTCATGACTAACAGACTATACCCCATCCTTGCAGGGCTCCTGGAGTCTAAAGGATGGGGTTGAAAGTCACCAGTGGGGTAACTCTGAGCCTTACTCTCTACAGACAGAATGTCACCACCTTCTGCCTCACAAAATCATTGGGGGTGGGGTGACAGGGGCAAAGGTTCTTCCTCACCGGAGCCCCCTTTCCTAGCCAAACCTGAGCTGACCTATAGCAGTACTAGCCTTCTGGGTACGCTTCATATGGGAGCAGAGATCACAATCCCAGTGGCAATGCAAACAAGTGGAATGGGTGAGGCAGCCTTCTCTCCTCACCGGTTTGTGCTCCTCCCTCAGCCAAGGAAGTCTCCTTCCTGTATGTGAATACTGCAGACCTGCACTCGGGGCCCAGCTTTGTGGAGTCTCTCTTTGAAGAATTTGGTAAGTTTCCTCTCCTAACCTTCGCCATAAACACATGTACACAGGGACCCAACCTTGTGCTGCTCTTGGCTTTCACACTTAGCCCGTTAAGTCTCCTGGGGCTCCTGTGCCCAATATGTTAGTTAATGACTCAACCCAAGCTTGCAGAAGTGAATGGAAGGCCAAATAGCACAGCGCAGAGTGGTTACCTTCCTTGTAGCAACCACCGTCCATCAGTCATGGCCACTGAGCCTGGCTGAGAGAGAGGTAAGTAACTCAGTGGAAAACAGGAACTATGACAGAGGAAAGTGGCTGCCTATGCCTGAGAGCGGCTAGCTAGCTTGTGAGAGAGAAGGTACCATGTCGCCTTCCTAGAGAAGAAAGTGCTATTTATCTAAGAAGAGATGTATGGTCTAGGAGAGTTTTTGACACATTAGTCCTTGTACAGCAGAGAAACACAGGAACCCCATACACATACGCAGGAAACCCCATGCCCTCATGTCATACTTTCAAAGACCTCCAAAGCACCCCACAAAGATGTTCTACTGTGATCTCAGTCTGGAAGCCAGTCAAGACAGATTAGTACAAGCAGCCTATGGAAGCAGCCCACAGCACTCTATTCAGCTACTTGTGCAGGTTGCTAATTATGAAGGAAGTAGGGCCTGGCTTCACAGGCAGGCCTCTGGACCCAAAACCCAGCCATCTTTCTCCTCTGTCACCTTGGTTTTCTCTGTAGACTGTGACCTGGGTGACCTTCGGGACATGTCGGATGATGGGGAGCAACCCAGCAAGGGAGCCAGCCCTGAACCAACCAAGAGCCCGTCTCTGAAAAGTGTGAGTCAGTCCTGGCCCTGGCTAGCAAGGGTGAGGGTAGCTCTTGATGTAACCCCAGGGGCCCACTGCGCTGTGCAGGACCCTCCTGTCTCCATGGCGATGGTTAAGGGCAGATATATAGTGTCATGTGGACCATGGCATGCCTACCATGGTTCCTGCAGACTAGGGAGATGATGACGAGCCTAGTCTGTGGCATCTGGCCCAAAGGACCTCACCACCGAGCCTCAGGTTATATGTGCAGGCAAGAAAAAAAGCTCTGGGCTAGGAAGGGCAATTTTGCCACCCCCACCACTCTGCATAAGGCCGTGAGCAAAGTCTGAATTTTTCACACCTACAGAGTAAAGAATTAGATCTAGTGTTCCCAACCGTGGGATTACAGGGCTAGAGACAAGCTTTGCTTGTCAACCACGGGCTCTTAGTGTCAGCACCTCATTCACAGGTACTGGTTAGTTTGCTATGTCCCGTATATGCATTCAGCCACCAAATATGTGTGGCATACTTGATGTGCCCACTTTACAGATAAGGCCCGGAGAGGGCTAAGTGACACACCCAGTGTCCCTCAGCTAGTAAAGGATAGCACTGAGCTGACCCAATTTCACTGCTCACTCAATTATGTGCCTTTTCGTGTTTCCTTGTTCGGTTCATTGCTCCTCCTGTGGAGGCTGAACTCACACCAGTGTTGGAGAACTGTGAGCGTGCCCACTCACAAGCACAACAGCCACTCCCGGCAATTTGCAAAAAATTACAAAGGAGCGCTGGTGCTTGTAGAATTTCCAGAAGCAGAAGGGTGCAAATAGGCTCTCTCAGGTTGCCAGCTTTGAGTCTAGTGCGTGCTATGGGATCCACCAGGCACATCAGCACATGCTTTAATTCCAGCCTGCAGCATCAGCACATGCTTTAATTCCAGCCTGCAGTAGGGAGGGACAGGAGCATTGCAATTCAAGGCCAGCCTGGGCTACATAATGAGACCCCAAAACAACTTAGAGCTTCACTGCCTCCTGCTCACCAGTCTCCCCCACCCCACTTTTCCCACCCCCCCACCCCCGCTCCCTCCCTCTCTCTCTCTCCACCATTCCCCCTGCTGTGCTCACAGCCACCTTACTTCTCCAACCCTATTTGTTCCACTGCAGACAGCTGAAGTGCCTCCTCCCCTGCCCAATAAGCCTCCACCTGAGGACTACTATGAAGAAGCCCTTCCCCTGGGACCCGGCAAGTCCCCTGAGTACATCAGCTCTCATAGTAAGTTCTGGTCCCGTGGCTTACAGGATACCCTCTTTGAGAAGCAGCGGGTCAGAAGCCACTGCCTGCCTTCCCTGGGAGGGGCTTCCCTGAACTCTTAACTGTGGGACCAATGGTAGGCCCAGGGGTTTGGCTTCCAGTCTCAGTTCTGTAGCTTGAGATGGACCCTTGGTTTCTGAGGATCTCTGTCCTCCACCCTTAAAACAACTAGAAGGCACTAGCTGTCTTCATACTAGATTGTTAGGACATAGGTGACAGCCCTCTGCCCTGCTTCCAGACCTCACCCCTTCAGCTTCAGTTTCCTCTGTGTCTGCATATGGCTTGGATTTTGTTATCAAGTCAGCACATCATAAGATGTGGCCCATGACCTAAACCAAGCTTCATGTCAGCCTCCAGCCCTAGGGAGTCAGTACATGCAGAAATAACAGAGGCTTGATTTATATAATAGTTCAACCGTCTTTTTAAAACCTATGAATATTTTATACTTATAATCTACTTATATCATAATGCTCATAAATAGCATATACATTTAATTTATACATAAATATGTGTTTAAAAATTCTGTGCACGTACTTTTATTAATCAGATAAATTACCTTAGAAAAATATCTTAAATTAGCTACAAAAGAGAGTCCTTGTTTTTCCATTGACTTCCCCGGTGAACAGCAGGTGGCCCTCCCTTGGCTTAAGGGTTGGATGGAGTCCCTTTACTCAGCACAGGGACTTGATGGTTTACAGGGAAACTGAGATTAGATGTCCAAGTATGCACATCTGAGTTTGTAGCTGGTAATGTCAGTGTTACACTTCCCTACAGTCCTGCAGCACAGAATGTTTTCCACCCTCCAAGCTGGAAATCCAACAGGTCCACCCATCCCAAGCTATAAACTCACATGGTCCATGAAAGAAGACCAAAGACGGCACACCCTACAGAACACGATTTTGCTTATTTGTTTACTATAACAGGATGGACTTGCTTGTGCACTGGTTTTAATGATTCTTCCAGTACATGCAAGAAACAAGTGACAGGATTTTTCTATGGGAAATGAATAAAAATCTAGGTAGGACACTGGGAGAATAGCTCAGTGACAGAACCCTTGTACAAAATAATTAATAGTAATAGGTGAAGATGATGTGCAGTTTTAGAATATCTCTTTTTGTTTGGTTGGTTTTGTTTTGCTTTTTGAGAGAGAGTTTCCCTGTGTAGCCCAGGATATCCTAGAACTCACTCTGTAGACCAGGCTGGCCTCAAATTAGGAGATTCACCTGCCTCTGCCTCCTTGGTGCTGATAATAGAGGCGTGCACCACCACACCCCGTGAATACTTTTTATTTAAGCCAGTTTGGTGGCATTCACTAAAATCCCAGCTACTAAGAGGCAGGAGGATTGTTTGAGGCTGGGAGTCTGAGGCCCCTTCTTAGCAGAAGAGAGTGAAAGAGGGAAGGGAGAAAAAGAGAAATGGAGGAAATAAGTAAGTCTGGGTGAAGGGGAAAGCGTACACTCCTTGAACTGCTTGTATTTTCCCACAGGCAAAGGTATTTTCATGATAAAATAGAAGATTAACTGCTGCACCATTTGAGAAGTGTCCGTCCACGGTGTGCGTTTAGCATTACACATCTACCGTTGATATCTAGTCCCCAGTCTCTGTCATCCTCCCCACAAGAAACTGGACCATGAAGCCATCCCTCTCCGTCTTCTCTTCCCCGATGTCCCCAGCCTCTGCCAATCGCCTATCAGCTTTCTGGCAATATGGCTTTGTCTCTTGTGGACATTTCATATAAATGAAGTCATCTGACCCATGACCTCTCTAGATTGACTTCTTTCACTTAGCATAGCGTTTACAAGATCTGTCTGTGTTGGAAGTATGCATCAGAATAGGCTTCCTCCAATGGCTGATACTCTTTTCTAAGGACATACCACATCCAGTTTATCTTTCCATCGCCTGGTGACATCTGTGCTTTTTATGCCTTTTGCCTGTGGAGAGGTTGGACCACGTGATCTGTGGCTCTCCTCAGGTTATGAGTCTCCAGTTCCCTGTCACAAAGGTGAAGCAGGCAACTTTTCCTCTCTGGTCCATAAGGGCAAAGGAAGGAGGAAGGGACAAGGTACTTGCTTGGACCCAAGTTGCATGTCAAGCACCTTGGCAAGAAGAGTCTCTCTAGCCTTTCCAGAGAGCTCACTCTCCTCAGACAGGGCAAGAAGCCTCCTCCTGGGAAGGCTGGAAAGGAGGGCCTCAGGAAAGACAATGGACCCAGTCAGGGGAGAGCCTACCAACTAGCCAGCCAGAGTGTTCTTCCTCTCACATACACAGTGTCCAGCCATGGTATTACAGCTTTGCCCCACCCCACCCCCATCTGCCAACTCCTCCAGTCCACCTTGTACATTGTGCTGCCAACATGTAGGCCTCACGGAGGCAAAGGCAGGCTCTGAACCTTGCTTGGGAGTGAGCCGAGCATCCCAGTAGCTAGGGACTTCAGTACAGCTTTCCTCGGGAAACAGATAGACAGGAGAAACCCAATGACCCGGAGCCAACAACACTCTGAAGAACTGTATGACAAGAGAGTGAGCTAGCCTGGGTGAATGAAGATATCCGGCTCAATTCTGATCCAACTTGAGCCACTAGCAATGTCTGTGGGGCCTGTTGCCCTGTATTTAAAATGGAACCAAGGCTTTCTTGTAGCAAGTACCCATACCCTGCAGTACAGAGACCAGAGCTATGACAAGGACATACATACATACACACTCAATGCCATTGGAAGATGAACGGAAACACCTTTGATCTGAGTCTTGAAGGGTGGGGAGTACTTCTCGGATAAAAGTGTAGGAAGGCACAGAGAACAGGATGAACACGGGCCTGGAGGTCTGGTGAGTCCCAGCGAAGCAGTTTGTAGTGACAGGTCTGTAGGGTTAAGTGAGGAGCCAGAGCAGGCCGGATCACACTCAACACTGAGGCTTCCCTTAGTCCCTATTCCCCATCCCCAGAGCTTTCTCAGCCCTGCCTTTGGGGTTCTGCTCTCATTTCTATAAGCTCAGCTGTTTCTGACAACCCCACAGATGGCTGCAGCCCAGCCCAGTCGATTGTGGACGGTTATTATGAGGACGCGGACAACAGCTACCCCACCACAAGGATGAATGGAGAGCTGAAGAACTCCTGTATGTATCAGGCAGCTGCTCACACAGCTGTTCTCCTGAAGAGTTAGCCCTCGGCATGCACACACCCACAACCCCTTACCAACCAAATAGGTCACAAAGCCCTTGTTCTCGGTTTCCTTATCTGCCTGGGGGTTTGGACTTTGATGATGGCCTGAGACAATGGCTGTGGGTGGTAATGAGGTCAGGGCAATAACAGAAGTTTAACTGAGCACTTACTGGTATAAGACACTTAGCTAAACACTGTCCGTGTCGTGACGTCCAAGGTGCCAGGTGAAGTAACATCTGGTATTTATCATAACTACATGTTGGCGAGGAGCTCCAAGAAATGAAATCACTAAGACCCCATCACAGAGCCAGTCCAAAGCAAAGCTTTTGAGTAAGGCCTTCTAAACCATCCCTGTCTTTCCTCTTCCTCCTGTGGCTCATAGTGGGCTGCCTGCCAAGGTTAGAAGGGGCTTAGGGGTGGGGGTAGGGGCTCCAAGACTGAGGGTCCTTTCCTGTGACACCCACAGACAATGACTCTGACGCCATGAGTAGCTCCTATGAGTCCTATGAGGAGGAGGAGGAGGAAGAGAAGGGGCAGGGACGGCGGCCCAGGCACCAGTGGCCCTCAGAGGAGTCCTCTGTGCACCTGGTTAAGGATTGCAGGATATGTGCCTTCCTGCTTCGGAAAAAGCGCTTCGGGCAGTGGGCCAAGCAGCTGACAGTCATCAAGGAGGAGCAGCTACTGGTGAGTACCTCACTGGAGGCCTGTGGGTGTCCTGGTGAGCCTGAAGGTGTGAGTGGTCTCTGCACAGAACCTTGGGGCATGGTACATCAAACTCCAGCACATGCATGCACGCACACACACAAACAAAAACACTTGAAAATCAAGTGGAGCCTTACCTAGTTTTTCTTTGATCCAGAATTTTCTTAATTACTTTAAAACATTCATTGTTCTTTATTGCGCAAGTTAATGTACTTAATTCAAAACTAGGGGAAGAGCTAGAAATGTAGCTCAGTGTCAAAGCTACACATGCCCAAGACCAGAATTCAATCTCCTCTACCACAAGAATCAAATAAATAAATGAATAAATAAATCTCACTAGGAAAAAAAAATTTTTTTTAAAGTATTTATAGGGGAATATCTCGGCTTGTTACCCCAGAGCTTAGCAGGCTGTAGCAGGAGGGATTTTCATGGGTTGATGACCAGTCAGGGCTACTCAGAAAGACCCTGGAATGAGGCAGAGTCAAAGATTCCCATTGACTAAGAGCTGACTGGAGAGATGGCTCAGTAGTTAAGAGCAAGGGCTGCTCTTCCACAGGACCTAGATAGATTCCCAGCACCTACATGGTGGCTCACAGCCATCTGGAACTCTAGTTCCAGGGGATCTGATACCGTCTACTAGCCTCCTCAAATGGACTGCACAAATGGAGTTCACAGACATACATGCAGGCAAGACACCAATAAATATAAAATTAAAATAGATTAAGAATCATTCTGTTCCCAAACATCTGCTTATAAAGCAATGTCTTCCACTGCATACAACTATATAATTCATTCTCTTTAAAAGAAACTTTTCTTTTAATGCACTCTTTATCATTACTATTGTCCCTAGAGAAGATGCACTGGCAGGTGGTGGTGGCATACAACTTTAATCCCAGCACTCAGGAGGCAGAGGCAGGTGGAACTCTAAACTCTAAATCAAGGCCAGCCCAGCCTACAGAGTGAGTTCTGGAACAGCCAGGATTTGACAAAGAAACCCGAAGTAGGAAAATGAACATAATTTTGGGAAAGGATAATAGCTGTTTATACATACATACATACATACATACATACATACATACATACATACATACATACATACATATATATATATATATATATATATATATATATATATATATATATATATGCACTCCCAGAGTTCCACCGGCCTCTGCCTCCTGAGTGTACCCACCACCCGGCTATGTTTCCATTCTTCCACCTCTATTCTGCTTGACTGTCTGCTGCCAGGTCCTCCAGCCCAGAGGATACAGAGTGACAGCCAGTCTCAGTCTACCTCCAAAGGGAACGCTTTAATAATTCTCCAGTGCAAGCCGGGCAGTGGAAGGGGATTAGCTGGAGTGGGTGAGAGGGACAGAACGGTAACAATGATCAAAATCTCTACATGTCTGGAAACATCATTCAGAGTGAAATCTGTGATTATGATGCTAAAAGTTTAAAAACGGGGTGACATAGCTCAGTGGGTAGGGGCATTTGTTACCAAGCCTGAGGACCAGTTTCACCCTTGAAACCCACGTGGTGGACGGTTGAAATCCAACTCTACCAAGTTGTCTCTGGCTGCTACATATTTACCGAGGCATACATGCCCCCCAATAATAAATAAAAATGATAAAAATTTTAAAGAGAAAAATAGTAGTCTGATTTCTTTTATAAATGCTAAACGGAACACTAGCAAACAGAATTTAGATACTTATAAAAACACAGGACCACTACTGGTTTATTTTAGTAACACATCAGGTGGCCTAACATTCAAACTACCCTCCCCTTGTTTAAAGGAGCATAGGTTAGGGGTTATTTATAGGAGCATAGATACCTTACCAGTGTATACCCTACTGAAGGAAATGTCTTCCTCCCCCGGTTACCATTATCTGCTTACAAATGCCCTTTTGCAGCATTATTGCCAATTTCTGATGTGAAGGTTAAGGTTTGCCTCCCTATTAGTAAGGCTGCCTTCCCAAGGTCAGCAGTGCATACCAGCCAGGGTTCACTCCTAACATCCTGCAAGGTAACCCTTTCAGCTGGCATCCTCCCAAGCCAACCTATTTGTTCTCTGGTTCTTCAGCCCACATGGTCTTCCTAGTATTGTGCTATAATCGCCTTTTCCTCATGGACATTTGTGCTGGAAGATTCCCAGAGACCCCTCTCAGACTTCTCACTGTGAGGTATTGCTCATAGTTGGGCCAAGTGGAGAATCTACTCTGTGTGTGAGACTGTCTTTCCTCTCCCACCTTCTATGGTAGGAGGCTTTGACCCTTTCTCTCTCCCTGTGCAGTGCTACAAAAGCTCCAAGGACCGGCAGCCACATCTGAGGTTGGCGCTAGATGGCTGCACTGTCTACTACGTGCCCAAGGACAGCCGGCACAAGCGTCATGAGCTACGCTTCTCCCAAGGGGCCACAGAGGTGTTGGTCCTGGCTCTGCAGAGCAGGGAGCAGGCTGAAGAGTGGCTGAAGGTACATCCATGCACAGGACACACCAGAGGCTGCCATCCCATGCCCCCTTTTCTCTCTTTCCCCAAGCTGGG
This sequence comes from Phyllotis vaccarum, assembly GCA_033318265.1. Classification (NCBI taxonomy): domain Eukaryota; kingdom Metazoa; phylum Chordata; class Mammalia; order Rodentia; family Cricetidae; genus Phyllotis; species Phyllotis vaccarum. Next base: position 27,060,302 of record JARWLC010000009.1, read on the forward strand.
GTTTTAACCGTGGAAGTTCCAAGCCTTATCCAGGGGAAAAGGGATCCAGAAGAGCCCTGTGAATGACTAGGACTCTTATCGAATGGGTCTTGAATATTCACAACTAGCATACCTCATAGAGGAGGTCTGTAATCTTCCAGTCATTTTCCTATACAGCAGCCTACCGCTTGCCCAACCTACACACATAGAATGATGTGCTCAATGCTTTTGATAACAGATTTTATCATTAGGCAAGCTAGCCCTTCTAATTTAAAAATAGGGGGAGGAGGGAATCCCTTCCTTGTCTTTAGATGGGAACATGCATTTTGTAATAGCCACTGGAGTAGCCTCTTTATGATGTAGATCTATGAAGCCACCATGTATTAATCACATGGTGATTGTACCATGCAGTATGCCAAAGCCTCGTGTATATGGACCACTTGGGCTGTTGTTACTTACATTCAAAGGTGAGTAAACTGAGGCACAGAGAACTTAATGTGATTGCCAAAGGTCACGAACAGCATCAAGTGATGGGGACCAAGATGTGAAACTAAGTAGATCTACTCCAAGGTAGACTTGGTGCCATAGCAATGACAAGGGACGGCATGGATTTGAGTTCAAGTTCTAGAAATAAACGACATTCGGTAGCTGTGAGGTTTTATGCAAATAACATTATTATTTCCCCGTGCCTCCGTTTCCTCATCTGTTAAATGGTTCTTTTAAGGATTTGACAGGAGTCAGCCCAGTGACTGACAGGCATTAAGTGAACAGCAGCATTGGTTAGCTTGTGATGGTGGTGATCATGGCACTACCTTGCCCCCGGTCCTTTCCTGTAGACCCTCCATCCCTCTGTTCCACTAGACACCCTGCTCTCCTCTCCTACCTTCCTGTTGGAACAATGAAGCTGAGTTCCTCCTTTCCCCCTTCCTTCCTGTGATAACCAGATCTCCCTGGAATGTTTGGTATTCCCATCCCTACCTTTGTGTCCAAAGGGGGAGGAAGTGAGAAAACTTGCCTTCAGGAGCCTTAAGCTTCAGGCTCCATATGAGTCAGTTGTAAGTAGCGTCTTAGGCCCAGAGTTCAAAGGGACCTGCCTGGCCATTCTGGTCCTATAGCCTGGTACAAGGCTTACCTAGCAGGCGGCCATGCCTCCTATTTTGGGGTCTGGCTCTGCTGCCTCTTCCCAGAGTCTCCGTGAGTCACATCATCCTCACCTGTAACTTGAGGATCAAAGGCTGCTGTGGGGATAAATGCTGTTTGCTGTCTGGGTGAGCATCAGATGGTGTCTTAGCTCTTGCTATCCTGGAACTCATTCTATAGACCAGGCTAGTCTTGAACTCATAAAAATTCACCTACCTCTGCCTATGTTGCCGGGATTAGAGGCATGTGCCACCACACCCAGCTAAGATAGTGACTTTTTAAATTTTATCATCTACATGCTTATTCCTAGGACCCTAAATAAGTGAAAGTTAGTTTCAATGAACTGAGTCAGTTTCCATGTCACTGACCCCAGCTACCTGCCGGCTATGATAAAAGTCTTAGCTATCATGTAAGCAGGCCCTGTCACCATCGTGAGTCTTCAAGATTCACATCTCTCTTACCCATGGCCTCACTCTCCTGAGACAGCAGAGAGCAGTGCTTACAGTATGGATGTAATCAGAAAACCCTTTCAGACAGACTCTGACAAGTCCGCATTTGTGCAGATGGCTATGTCAGCCATGCTCTGCCTCCTGGTGGCCCTAATCCATTGTTACAACAGTCTTGATCCCACAAATACCAGCCATGCTTCTGTCCCCAGAGCTTACTTGTGCATCTATTCCCAGCCCTATGCTCTCTTTGCAGGTTATCCGAGAGGTCAGCAGGCCTAGTGGGGGAGCTGAGGGCTTGGAAGCCCCCAGATCCCCAGTCTTCCTGTGCAAGCTGGATCAGGACAAGGTATGTCTGTCTCCAGTTGTCTCCTCTGGGTAAAGTAGTGGGCACTAAGCATAGATCACAGACTCACAGGCTGGTGGTGAAGACACACACACACACCTGTGGCAATCAAGCAAGCTAAGCAGGAAAGTGGCAGGTGCTTGGTAGTCAGCCTAGTCTCTGTGACAACTTACCTGCCAGAAACAGCTAAAAGAGGAAAGATTTGTTTTGATTGAGCCCCCAGTCAGCTGACTGCATGTTTCAGGCCTTGGGTGAGGCTGAGCATCATCAGTGTATTACTGTATTGCAATTGGGAATAGGTGGGAAACATGTAGGCGGGCAGTACAGCTCACCTCATAAAAGGCAGGAAAGGAGAAGGTGTGTATTTTCTCAGAACAGGCCCTCCAGTGACACCTGGCCTAACAAGTTGCACTGGGGCTCTCATCTGTTCCAGACAGTTAAATTTAGCCATGAGTAAATCCACGGAAGGAAGGGAGCCCTTAGAATCTCCTCACTTCTCAGAAGTCCCACTTCTGGAATGCTTGTGTTGAAGACAGATTTGTCAAAAGAGGAAGCTGTAACCAAGTCCAGTAGTAAATAAGGAACAGAGTTAGCATTTAAGCCCACACAGGCTGGCTGAAAGCCCACTCTGCTACTGCAGTAGAGCACCCCAAACAACCACTGAGCAAATCCTGTGGAGAGGCTCCACCCACACCAGGCCCTATGCAGAAACCAGTATGACCCCTGACCCCACTACACCTACAGCCCAATGCTCTGGCAGGCATATGAGTGAAAACAATTATAACTGCTACTCTGGGTGCAAGCTAAAAGAGACAGCGTCAGGTTTCTGGTGAGTGTCGGGGAGGTGTGCTCCTGACATTAGGTTTAAGAATATTCCTAGGGAAGTGATGCTTTAGACAAGGAAGAAAAAGGCAAAAATAAAGTTAAGAAGGTTCTCTAAGTAGCAAGAATGGGTGGTAGAGCAGAGGAAACGTGGGACTGAAAGTGGCCTGTGTAGCATGGTCTAGAGATGGGGAGCTGAGAGCTGGCTCTGGATAGGGATGGGAAGTGGCACTGGGAACTTGGGCTGGCTGGAGTATTAGAATGCCTCCATGTGGAGGAGTGGAGGAGAAGCCCGGCCCTGCCCACACTGAGCTCTGGCCATTAGGAAAGCAGCACCGGAAGAAGGGTGTGAATGTGCGGATATACACATGGTGCAGGCTCTGGTACAGTTAAGGCTCAACAGAGCAAGCTGTGCAATGGTGTTCCCTGCCGTTGTTGAGTGTACAGAGAGAGGGTAACTGATGTTCTTATGGGGGTCTTTTTGGTGGAAGAAGAACTGGAATGGTGTGTTGGTGGGGTCTTTCCATGGGATCAAGAGATTGAAATATTATCACTGAATTTGTTACAAAGTGCTCACAGCCTTCCTCTGTATTTGTTTCCCATCTTGATGGAAAAATTGCTGTATACATACTGTTGCAGAACAAACATGGCTATAAGTTCAGTTTCCAAACCTACAGACAAGATCCTTCAAATATTTAGACCACTCATCCACTTTCTCATAGGTGCCTCCCCATTCCCATGGCTAATAAGGAATTCATTGTGTAGGGCACTACAATTTCTGCCCTACCTCCTTTGTAGCATATGAATTTATTAATCAATCAAGGTATGATTGATATAATTAATAACTGGCAAACACAGCTGATATAATTAATAATAACTGGCAAACAAAGGGGTGTGTGTCTGTGTGTCTGTGTGTCTGTTCTTCTATCCTTTTGTTCAAGGTAGAATTGTAATAGTGGATGTCTACTGATCATTGGGTCTTATGACTCCCTTGGAAGCATCTTTTAGCTCACCCCTTTTTCCTGTAAGCTGTCACCTTCGTTCGTCCATTTTTGGAACTTCATCCTGATCAGCTTGGCTGGCTCTTGAGCATCCAAGGTTTCCCCTCTTGTCCATCCCTACAGTGCTCTTGGATTACATTCACATGCTCCTTAAATGCTTGCCCTGCTCCCTGTCACTTGCCAGATATAGAGTATATTCCAGGACGTTGCTATTGGCACATTATAATTAATGGCGCCACTCTCCCCGTGGAGTGTAACCGGAAGACATGACCATGTGCAGGTCATTGCTCCATTCCTGATAATATTGGTGTGTGGTGTCAGATACATGATATCTGTTGCTTAGATAATTGGAAGAAGACTGGACAGATAAGGGAGTCCTTCTGAGAGTCCCACTGATGTGAGGCTGTCTATGTCCTTCCCCAGAGATTGTCCCAAGAGAAACAGAACTCAGACTCTGACAGCCTGGGCATGAATGATAGCGGTTCCACCCTCAGCCGCCGAGAAGCCTGTGAACACGGTAGGAGCTTCCACTAGCCCATGCTGGGAATGAATGTCAAGTGTGGGAGGGACTTTGCCATGGCCCACAGTGGTAGAACAGGTCCTAGGGACCTGAGTAAGGCCACTGGGCCTTTCATACCCAGAATTCAGGCCAGTCCCTGGGTGCAGGTTGCAAGGGCTGCTGGGAAGGCCAGAGATGGGTAAATGTGGGACCCTGGCTGCCTTCGTCATCCCTTGTGACCCACTCCTATGCCACTAGGCAAAGGGAAGAAGAATAGCCTCGCTGAGCTAAAGGGCTCCATGAGCAGAGCTGCAGGCCGAAAGATCACGCGCATCATCAGTTTCTCCAAGAAGAAGGCACTGGCGGAGGACCTGCAGACATTTTCCAGTGAGAATGATGTTCCATGCTGTGGTAAGTCCTGACTCAGAGAAGAAGGCAGTGCAGAAACCCAGGCTGCTGGAGCTGACTCCAGGAAACTGTCAGGGGCCTCAGCCCCTGGCCCTTTGCTCTGGATGGCTAGACTCTGTCAGCATCCATGGCTTGCATCCCCTCCTGCCCATGAGTGAAATGATTGCCTAGGAAAAGAAAGACCCACTGACCGTCATATCTATGTTTTCTGTGAACTCAGTCAGACCACTGTCTACCTATAGGCTTTGGTTTCCTCTGCTAATATAAGAGAGGAGTACATTCACAGCATCTAACATACCAGCTATGCTGGACTTGGTAGTATACACCTGTAATTCCAGAACTAGGGAGCTAGAAACAGCAGGATCAAGGTCATCTGTATCCACATAGCAAGTTCAAGGCCAGAGACCTGGACTACATGGGCCCCTATCTTAAAAACAATGACAGAAAGTAGATAGATTTCATTTATATGTATATGTAGCTTATGTCCTGACTTTTATAAGCTAGAAAAAAATAAACATAAAAATATGGCTGCTGTCTTTATGGAGCTGGAAGCACTTTAACTCAGTGTGGGAAACTTGCTGGGAGGGTCAAGCGCCATGAGGGGCAGTGGTCTTTGGCTTTATACATATAGATGTAACTGCAGATAGACTGCAGCCTAATCTGATAAGGAAGTTGGGATGCAAATTATTAAATACTTTTTACTAACATGTGTTCATCTTTAAAAGTATTTAATAAAGTGACTGGCAGAGAAGGCACTACTTGTTTCATACAAGCGCTGTGGTCCGTGTGCTCTAATCCAGTAGATAGTCACCCATTTTAAAGAGGATAGAGGGTGTCTCAAGGCAGAGCATTTGCCAAGCTGTGTGAGATCCCAGGTTTTATACCCAGCATAGCAAAAAAATAAAATCATTTGTTTTGGGATATGCAGAAATATTATATTAGTCTGAAAGCTATAATTATAGCCCAGTGATGATGGCACACACCTTTAATCCCAGCATTCAGGAGGCAGCGGCAGACAGATCTCTATGAATTTAAGGTTAGCCTGGTCTACAGGGCAAGTTCTGGGACAGCAATGGATACTCAGAGAAACCCTGCCTTGAAAAAAATCCAATAAAAAAAATAAACAAGCAAGCAAACAAATAAATTCTATGATTGTAAAGAAATATTTCATGACAATTGAATCAGAAGAGATCTTAACTTCTGCTTAGGTTTGCAAATCCTTACTGGGGCTAGATGGTGGCTTTTCTACATGCTGCCACTAGGTGCCAGCATCATCCACCATTTTCCATCTTCCAGTAACATTCAATTTGGGGCAACAGAGGGGGTAGTTGTAGCTTCTGTACAACTCTAGTATCGTGGGCCATTTCCATCACACGTGGTGTGGTCCTGGAGCTGTAAAAGGATGCATGAATGGCATCCTGAACGTGCATTCACAGCTGGCCAGCTGAGATTCAAAGAATAGGAAGCCAGGCCTTCCTGCCAGCTAGATCACAAGGCTTGTGTAGATATCCCTCAGAGCCTTGGTGCAAGGAGCTGTAAAAAGGTCATTTCACTGTCTCTTTGTTTCAGGCTACCTAAATGTACTGGTAAACCAAGGCTGGAAGGAACGATGGTGTCGCCTCAAGTGCAACACTCTCTATTTCCACAAAGATCGAACAGACCTGCATACCCATGTGAACGCCATTGCCCTCAGGGGCTGTGAGGTAGCCCCAGGCTTTGGACCCAGGCACCCATTTGCCTTCAGGATCCTGCGCAATCGGCAGGAGGTGGCCATCCTGGAGGTGAGAGGAGATTGTCCAGGTAGCCCGGGGGTGGTGGGCTTGTTTGCTACTCTACCTCAGGAACTTTGGGGCAGGTAGCATAGGAGACACCAGGTTTGCTGGAATTCCTAATAAACAGGGAATCTTGTTTTTAATATGGAGGTATCCGAGGCAATTTGGAGACACACCTACACTGAAAAGTTAGTTGTTGTTTATCTGAAGTTCAAACCTAACAGAGCACTCTGTGTTTTTATACCCTAATTCTGGCAGTCCAGGTTTGTTTATTTGCCCTGACCTTAAAGTTCCAGGTCTAACAGGCATCTCCTTTGTCTGACTGGGATCTGATTCTGGAGCTCTCTCTCAGACTTCCCAGCAGGAGTCATCGACTTCAGAAAGGCACTGTTCTTCCAGGTGCCCATCAATCCCACTGAGCAACTCCAGTCTCTACAGAGCCCCCCTCTCCCCCCCACACACACTGTATTAAACCTTCCAGGTCCATACTGGGAGGGCCACAGCCACATTTTGGCACAATATTTATTTTTCTAGATCCCTGCACAATGTCCAGCACGCACTGTGAGCTCAACAAGCACCTTTTGAACAATGTATGAGTGGCGCCTGCTCCCTGCCCTTCCTACCTGCTGCCACGGCCCTCCTCTGAGCTTGTTCAGAGCACACAGACAGCCCCCCATGTGACAGCCCTTTGGATGTTTAGAACTCAGAATATTGACACAGGAGAGAAGCTCAAAGGTCTACCTCCCCACATTATAGACAAATAGAGGTCAGGGCAGCCACATGCTTTCCAAAGCTCCAGAGTTCTGGGACCCTCCCCACCTGCATTCTCTATTTTTCAGCTTCAAGAACTATTAACTCTGCATCTTCTTCTTGAGCATTTTATTTCTCTTAACTTACACAGAGTTTTCTAGTGCTTCCCACCTCTCTTTAAATTTCAATTTGCCACTACTAGCTGATTTTGTGATAATGCCCTTTAAATCAGAATTAAGGATATGTTTAACTGGCCAGCAATTTGTTCTGGGGAAATTTCCTATAAAGGTACTATAATACTTTGATAATTACAGTTTAAGAAAAATTTGAATTATATGAGCAATTTCCTATTTAGAGCATTAATTATAGATATGGAGGCGGGAGAGATGGCTTGGCAGTTAAAAGCATTTGCTGCTTTGGTGGAGAACCATATTGTGATTCCTAGAATCCACAAAGTGGCTCACAACCATCTATAACTCTAATTCCAGGAGACTGGATGCCCTCTTCTGGTTTCTGCAGACACCAGGCGTTAATGCAGTACACAGACATACATGAAGTCAAAATAATCCGCCATACACACATAACATTAAAAAATTAAAACAATATATGTTTTCAAGCTGGGGATATGGCTAGGTAGTAAAACCAGGCTTTGAATACACAAGGCGTCCTGAATTTGATCCCCGGTGTGGAAGAAGGAGAGGGAAGGAAGAAGTTTTGAGAATGCCTAAGTATTGTTTTTGCATCCAAATGATCAGGTGTAAAAGCCCAGAGGGTGAAGAGTAGGGGCGTGCCATCATATAGAAGTAACCAAGGAGGACCCCTCTCGGAGAAAGTAGCTTTTTGAGCATATACTTGAGAGAATTCAGGAGCCTCAGTTTTCTGCACATGTGTCTAGTCTAATTCTTCCTCCGTCACTAAGTACTGAGTACTTATAAGTATCTGGGGGTTTCTCGGACGTGAGCAAGCAGCCAGAAGGCTTCACGCTGTGAAAGTGAACTCCTCTGTACCTCCTTCTCCCCCAGGCAAGCTGTTCAGAGGACATGGGCCGCTGGCTTGGGCTGCTGCTGGTGGAGATGGGCTCCAAAGTCACCCCAGAGGCCCTGCACTATGACTACGTGGACGTGGAGACCTTAACCAGCATCGTCAGTGCTGGGCGCAACTCCTTCCTGTAAGAGTTGTTCCGTGGCCCACCCCTGCCAGGGGCTTCCTACCTCAGCTCCATTTCCAGACTCTGCATGCAGTCTTGAGCCTGGGACGGAAGGGAGGGGCAAGCTTGAGAAGCCTGCTTCCTTGGGAAGGATGGCCTGATGTTTGCCATCCAGATGCCTTTCATCTGACTTACAAAGGATGGTAGGAATGAGGCACTTGTTGTCAAAACTGTGAGACTCACACAAACCTATGCAGTCCTCACAAGCACATGACCTTCCATTCTACATTAAAAACTGCTGCTAGGGGCTGGAGAGATAGCTCAGTGGTTAAGACCACTGGCTGCTCTTCCAGAAGATCCGGGTTCAATTTCCAGAACCCACATGGCAGTTCATACCTGCCTGTAACTCCAGTTCCAGGAGATCTGACACCCTCACATGGACATGCATACACATAAAAATAAATAAAATGAGTAAAAATTTTAAAAAGAAAAAATTGCTTCCAGCATCAAATGAGAGAAAATAGGAAGGCAGCATAAGCCACCAAGTGTCACCAGAGTCATTGTATCTTTCATGTTCTAGATATGCACAGTCCTGCCAGGATCAGTGGTCTGAGCCCCGTGTGTACGACGAGGTTCCTTATGAAAAGGTGCAGGTACGGTCTATTCACACAGCTAGGTAACGCACCAAAGACCATCCTTCCATTTCTTCCCCCCCCCAGCCCCCACCCCCACAGCCCTCTTTACCCTTTGCTTCGGAGAACTTGCCTTCACTAAACCTGCCTGCTCTCGGAGCCATGCCCTTTGCCTTCTCCTGGGAAAGAAGCCAAACACAGGCACACTGCAACTGGATATGAGTGGGTGGGTGGCCTTGCATCTAGAGGAGAGTGAGCAACGATGTTGCAGGCATGGCATGTCTGTGAGCCAGGACCCTGCCTGGACTAGATAATACTTCGAGTTCTCCCTTCCACCATCCCCCTTTTCTAGAAATATCCCCCACCTGCCCTTTTGTTCCCAAGGTCTTTTTTGAATGCAGCCTGAAGGTTTTGTTCAGTTGCAGAAAAGCTAGTAGGCTTGGCACTTCAGATATAGCTGGGCGATGGTGGCACACACCTTTAATCTCAGCACTCAGATTTCAAGCATTTCAAATAAGGAGGCCGGAGTCAGAAGAACCTCAGCTTTTCTTTACAGACCCCCTTGCTTCCCACTTCTCCCACCTCCGTGTGGGTGTGGGTCCTTCTCTTAGGAGTGTTTTGAGAACAAAATGAAATGATTCTTGTTAAAAGAAAGAAATTAGCACTGGTGCCCAGACAGTTAGACATTCTGTCCAGAGAATTAACAGTGCTGTTCCTAATAAGACGGGTAAATGACAGCAGTGTATCACATCAGGCTTCCAAGACCTTGGCTGGACTGGAGCATGGGAAATCTTACAGTTTAATAAGCTGTCTCACGGCTATTCTTGACTCCTCTATCCCATGCCATTGCCTCTCCCGAAAAGGGGGAAGACTGTTAGCAGTTTATACAATAGAAGAATACTCTCAAATGATGTGTGGATAAGATGCCTATAATAAAGGCAGTCACCCATGGCTTCCTGAGCCTGCTCATTGGTCTTCTCCAGAAGTACTCCATCTTAAGGCTGCCTTTACTTCCCATAGTCAGTATGAGTTCAGATGATTCTGCTAGTGAAGGTCGTCTGTAAAGTGTAGAGTGCTATACAAGTCTATATATGTAAGGCCAAGGTCTCAAAGGTGCTGGCCAGAAGCTCCCTGTCTGAATGGCTTGAGCCCTATCTGCACTTAACCTTTTTCCTCTGTCCTCCTTGCCCAGGAAGAGGAGCCCCAGCGCCCCACCGGGGCTCAGGTGAAGCGCCATGCCTCTTCCTGCAGTGAGAAGTCCCATCGTGTGGACCCACAGGTCAAAGTCAAGCGCCATGCCTCTAGTGAGTTCTGTGGTTTTTCCCTGCTCAAGGGGGTAGACTAGAACATTTCTGGGATCTCAATACAAGATTTTTTCAGGGTTAAGGGAGCAAAAATGAGTAAAAGCAGTCTATTAGTAAACATTCTACTCTAAGAAAGTAATGGGGGCTGAGCAGTATGGGGCCCTTGTTGGGTATGGTTAAGACCTAAGGTCCCAGTCCCCAGCACAGCAAGAGAAACAGAAGTAACAATAGAAGCGGGGTGGTAAAGACAGAGAGGGGCAGAATAGCAGACTGCGGTTGGGAGAGAGATCAGAGAGCTTAGGTCCTAACTCCACAGGTAGACCCCACTTGGCTTAACCAGGAGAACTCACTTAGCATTTACTGATTATTCAAAAGGCCAAAAATTAAACTTCATGTGAATTCTTTTTTATGTTTATGATAGGATTTCTCTGTATAGCCCTGGGTGTTCTGGAACTCACTCTGTAGACCAGTCTGGCCTGGAACTCAGAGATTCACCTGCCTCTACCTCCTGATTTCTGGGATTAAAGGCATGCACCACCACCTAGCATATAAATCCTTAATATTAGCTTCTGAGTTAAATGTTTTTATACTGTATGAATATTATTTGTATAATAGTTGATTATTTAAAGACATATAATCACACACAGTATGTGGGGGTGGGGGAGAGAACTCATCTCTAAGTGTGCCTTTTCCAGAAGACTAGAGTTTGTGATCTCTCATCTAAGGTAGTAAGCAGATAACCAGTCCCTTCACAGTCCCTAAGCAGGGGTGCCACAAGGCCCACAGTTCACTCTGTGTTCCCATCTGTTCTCTCAATTGCACACAGGGAACTCATTGAGATGATCCTAGAGCAAGCCAGATTCCTACAGGACAACATGGTGTTCCTTAAGGTTTCCTTCCCCTATACCTGGACATTTTAGTTTTTGCTTTTTTAAGACTTCTAAAAAAAAAAAATTCTGTCCCCTCATTCTATCGCATTAGTATAAATCATTGCTTTTGAGACTCAGGAGATCTGTCTTCCATTCCTCACTTGCCTGTGACACTGTTGTATAACTTTGAACAAGTCCTTTCTCCTGCAGATGAGGGAGGGATGCATAGTGTTTGTGAGATCTTTCTTGCTTAGACACTAGAAATACAGGGCTTTGAAAAGGCCTGCTTTAAAATGGAAAATTGTTCTTCATGTAACTGACATGCTGCAGTCCCAGAACTCAGAAGACAAAAACAAGAGAATCATTGCTGACTCCAGGCTAGCCTTGTCTGCAGGAATAAAAGGCCGGATAATGCTGTGTTAGGTGCGGTATGATTCTTGCTGTATCATCCTGACCTGGCATTCTGCTGGCATTGCACTGCGCATGTCAGATTTGCTGTTGGGCATCTGACTTTGCTTCAGCCAGCTCTGGCATGCTTATTAGGGCTTGTGATACACACCAATCCTATAGTGCCCTGTGAGCTCTTTCCAGGCAGTTGCCTATCACGACGCAGCACATCCCACCAATTTTAATATTTAATAGCCGCCTCTTAGGCTCTCAGGGTCCTTCCCTCCGTCTCTCCTATCAACCAAGCAGAACTCCAATAAAGTGTGATTAAGAAGAACCTCTGCGTGTAGTCGTGCTTCACTCTGCTGGCCAGAGGCTGCGGGCTACAATGCTGCACAGCGAGACCCTGTTGATAAAAAAATAAAATTCCTGCTGGAGAGATGGCTCAGCACTTAAGAGCACTGACTGTTCTCCCATAGGTCCTGAGTTCAATTCCCAGCAACCACATGGTGGCTCACAACTATCTGTAATGAGATCTGGTGCCCTCTCTGGCATGCAGGGACACATGCAAACAGAAGAACACTATACATAATAAATAAATCTTAGGGGAAAAATGTATTTAAAAATTAAATAAAATAAACTTCACCACGCATAGTGGCTCATGCCTTGAATCTCAGGCAGAAGCAGGCAGATCTTTGAGTTTGAGGTCAACCTTGTCTACATAGTGAGTTTCAGGACAGCCAGAGCTACATAGTGAAATTTTGTCTTGGAAAAATAAAATAAAAATCAATGGATAAGCAAAGGAGACAATTGAAGTCAATATATCAGATTAAAGAAATCACAAAATAACAATTTTTTTTTAAAAAACCCTAGACCTGCTTTTTAAATCAACTCTCTCACAAGAGCCCAGATTGTAAAACCTGTGAAAACGGGGCTTGTAAAACCTGTGAAAACGGGGCTTGTCTGGCTGTGGCCCACTGGCCTCTCAACCCCATCCCAGGGGCTGTGGACCATCTCTGAAGTCACAGGGTTCCTGGAGGGGCTAGAAGCCATATGGGGTAGACCAGTGACACCCAGAGGCACACAGGAGGAAAGCTGCCCTGGTCCACAGTCTGCTACACCAAAACATCCTAAGCTATGACCTTTTTAAAAAATAACAGCTTGTTTCTTTGGAAGCCAGAGTTGAAGTCAGCAGGCGTGGTGTCTGGGCCATCCCCTGTTGCATAAATGGCTAGCTTGCGCTCTTCTGAGGCCACTAATGTCACATATAAATGTTCTGTGTTCGTGACCTCATCATCTAGAGAAAGATAGGCATGTTCAACTTGTCTTTAGTGTCATAAAGAGTGGGATCTAACCTTTCTGTGCCTGGCTTCCTCGGCAGCAAAATGGAGTAATAAACAACAGCTAATAGCAAGAAGGGGCAAAAAAGTTACACAATGAATAACAGAATAGAAGGAGGTTAAATGGGAATTCAAGCAAGTGGCTGCGTGAAGCATACGCTAAATGACAACATGGTTCTGTGTAGATGCTTGCTGTCCACCTATGCTGGACCTACAATGCACTCCTGGGGCTTTCTCCCTTCCCACCCTTCCCCAGAAATACAATGAGCAGGGCCTGACCCTGGCCTGGGTCTGATCTGAGTTACATGTAGGTGTCTTCCTTTATCATAAATCCCTGAGACTTGACTCATTCAAAGCACACTTTCTACAAAGCAAAATGGGTTATACATCGCAAATTTTGCTTTATTGTATGATGCTGCTAACATTTCCTAAGCACTCATCACTTGCCAGGTACTATATTAAGTACTTTTCCTTGATTATCTCATTTAAAACTCACTGCATCCTGGAAGCTAAATGTTATCAGTATCTTTATTTGTGCATAAGGACACTGAGGTTTTGGGGGGGGGGGCAGAAATGAACACCGATCATTTCGGTCTGACATCACACACCCGGTAAAGAAAGAATGTAAGCTCTGATCTGCCTGGTTCAGAGTTCCTGTACTGTGCCACCTCCCTGTTCCTTCCTATTTCTCAAGAGATTCATGCTAAATACACTGAAATGAGTGGACCTAAACATCCATATGTTACAGATAAAGTCGAGGCGAGAGACAAGCTAACACCATGTATGTGCCTCACCAGAGACCAGACCTGAGGGCTTGCTGTCCTGTATCTCCGTAGGTGCCAATCAATACAAGTACGGCAAGACCCGAGCTGAGGAGGATGCCCGCAGGTACCTGGTCGAAAAAGAGAGGCTGGAAAAGGAGAAGGAGATGATTCGGACAGAACTGATGGCTTTGCGACAGGAGAAGAAGGAGCTGAAGGAAGCCATCCGGAACAATCCAGGTACCTGCCAGGGTGTGGCCCCGAGTGCACATGGTTGACCCGACCTGAGACGGCCCCTCTTACAATAAAGGGAGGCCTCTAACACCGATTCCCTGCCACCCAGGAGAGGCTGGCTTCCCCATCCTCCTCACTATCATACATTGTGATTAAAGAACGTGCTGGCAGTTTGGTTCGTGCTTCCAGATAGAGCACAGAAAACAGCACAGTGAGTGGACCTCAGTGCAGCACAAGGTGACCTGACTACAGCAGTGTGGAGAGCAGAAGCATACCTCTGCATCTTGAAAATAAGACTATTTGGGTCCTGTATTCATTCACTCAGATGTAGGACAGTAGCCCAGGGCTAGGTTTGGTGAACAGTGATATTTTTCAGGATCTTCTTCTGAAATCCAGTGACCTCAATAGGCCTTGCCTGTTCTGGGCTTCTCTAATGCTGTTTCCTTGAATTCTTACCAAGCAGTAGTTCACTATGCTTCTGTCTGGGTTTCTCCCACATGTGCTGGAATAGAAAGTCCTGAATTATCAAACACACATGGCCCTTTTGGAGTATGGAACCTATGGGCCCTTCCCTAGGAACAAAACACTACATCAAAATGGTACAGGCAAATTCAGTGGCCCTGCCCTAGGACCCATCTGTAATTCACAGTGGCCTAAGATGGGAACTTCTGGTAAACCACAGACACATCTCTAGACCCAGCACTCAGGTCACAGGAGCAAATGGATCTCCATGAGTTGGAGGTCAGATTGCTCTACATAGCAAGTTCTAGGACAGCCAAGGTTACATAGTGAAACCCTGTATCCAAAAAAGTAAAGAGAGAGGGAGGGTGGGTATAAACATGGGAGAATGGCAAAGTAAAGCAGTTTGGTTTCAGTAAGAAAAAATTTGTGGGGCAAGGGATGTAACTCAGTGGTAGAGCACTTGTCTAGTATGTATAAGGCCCTGGATTTAATCCCCCATATACATAAACAAATAAATAAAGGACAGGAACTTTTCAAGGGTAAGAGCTATGATTTAGAACAGACTAACTACCCTATCGGTGTTTTGGTTTATATTGATTTGCAGTATACATAAGTTGTTATATTCATTATTTATATTTGTCGTGTAGGCAGAAGTTTCTGTCCCACAAGCAGCTCCCAAATAAACACATCAAGGCACATAAAATGTTCAGCTGATAGCACAGGCTTGTTACTACCTCTTTCATTTTAAATTAATCCATATGTCTTATTTATGCTCTGCCGCATGGAGGTACCTTTAATAATAGTGTGGCATGTTCATTTCTTGTTCCCTCTGGGTCCACTGGCCACTCCTGACTCCTTCCTCACCCCATCATTCTCAATTTGGCTTTCCTACCTAACTTTATCCTGTTCAGCAGCTACTGGCCAGTCAGCTTGTTTATTAAACCAATCATAGGGAGGGACATATATTCACACAGTGTACGGGATTATTCCACAGCATTGTCATGCACATATACATGACTATAAAACCTTATAATGGAAGTTAAAGGATGGAGATGATTCTGGACCTCGCTAGAACTGTGGCTTATTGGCATATTGCCTGCCTGGTATTCACAAAGCCCTAGGTTCAATCCTCAGTACCACATAAACCAGGGATGGCAGCACACACCATAATCCCAGCACACTGGAGGCAGATATTTTCCACTGTACAGTCTGAGGCAAGCCTGGGCTATGTGAGATCCTGCTTTTGGGGTGTTTTAAGATTAAAAAAAAAATAGAGGGATATGAGTGTAGCTCTGTGTCAGTGCCCTTCCTAGCATACAAGCCCTTAGGTTCAATCTTCACACACACACATCTCCAACTGCCCCACCATACACAAATGGAGCTTCGTAGCATGACAAGTATTAATGACGATTGGTTAGCTTAAACTAAGTAAGTAGCAAGGTCCCTGTGTTAAATCTGGTCTGTGAAAAGCTCTGATCTATGACTTTAGTACACAAGTATCAGAAACCAAAATCACACACAAAAATGCCAACTGAAAACTGAGAGATCAGATAATGTGTGGTAAAGTATAAGGAAACAAATGGTAATATTCTCTTCTCCTTTGTGGTGACACAGAAGCCTTCACCCAGTCCTCTGGACACCCCAGCAAAAAGGGCGTCTCTTCCCAAGTGACAACCACCAGAATCTCAGGATTAACTCCATTTGAACCAACTCTAATCTAAAGCAATCACTGTAAATGGAAGATGAGAGGGAGCGTGGGCCAGGACCCCCAGTTGTATGGGACCCACCCACTCAAACTAGGGAATGAAGGACCACAGTGATTCTGCAGTGAAATATTAGGGTCCTTTGCCTAAAGATGGAGGCTAGGCAGACAGTGTGGCTGGTAACCCACCTCAAAATCCATTTTTACCTGCACCCACACTGCTGGGAGGCCCTCTAGGAGAGACAGGTGAGACCTGAGGCCTCACAGACTTTCTCATCAATGTCTCTGGACTCAGGAACAAAGTTGAAGGCCTTGGAGGAGGCTGTGGCCACTCTAGAAACACAGTGTCGTTCCAAGGAAGAGCAGAGGATCGACTTGGAGCTGAAGCTGGTGGCTGTGAAGGAGCGCTTGCAACAGTCCCTGGCAGGGGGCCCGGCCCTGGGCCTGTCTGTGAGCAACAAAGCCAAGAGCCAGGTGAGTCCAGTGCCGCCTCCATGGGCAGCCACTTCTGACCCCTCACATATTGACACCCCACTATGTTTGTCCTCATACCCAGGTAGGACAATCAGAATTGTCTCCAGAAGATGCCAGATGTCCCAAGGAGGGCAGGATTACCCCATTAGAAAGCATTGCCATAAATTGCCAATGGTCATATACGTGCTTCATCTGCATAGCACTGAACCACTAGAGAGAGACAGAAAGAGGGAATACATATAAAGTGTGTGTCCTTGTTTGTGTAATGTCTGTCTCCTGCCCCAAGGAATTTGTGCTTTTATTAAGAATTGAGGGTCATGGGTATAGTGCAGTAGTAAAGCACATGCTGGCATGTGTGCAGCATTAAGTTAGATCCTCAGCACCAAAACCAACCCACAGGAGTTAGACTGTGTTTATCATATCCCTAGCCTCTTGAGGAGTCTGGATGATAAGAATATAGCAA
Source organism: Phyllotis vaccarum (assembly GCA_033318265.1). Classification (NCBI taxonomy): domain Eukaryota; kingdom Metazoa; phylum Chordata; class Mammalia; order Rodentia; family Cricetidae; genus Phyllotis; species Phyllotis vaccarum. Next base: position 27,077,240 of record JARWLC010000009.1, read on the forward strand.
GTGTTTTCCCTTCCCTGCTCTTGGGCATCAAAACTGACCTGTCTGGTCAGTATGAGCTGTCACTGGGAGCTACTCCATATGGGCAGACCACACCCCATGATCTGAAGCCACCCAACACATCCTCTTTGGGGACATCCTTAGCTTCATTTTACACATGGGGAGGCTGATTCACAGAGGGCTGGGGAAGCAGCTGGAACCTACTTCATCATAACAGCTGCCACTTCTCAGCAGCACCCTCGGTGCCTTCCCCGCCACCTTTGATCCTTTTGTTACCCTCTGGAGATAGAAAAAGTAGGGTTAGTTGTTACATTTTCATACTGTCTGATTGAGGGCCACTACTGCTGCGATCAAACACCATGGCCAAAAAGCAAGTTGGGAGAAAGGGGTTTATTTGGTTTACAATTCCACATCACTACACATTATAGAAGGCAGTCAGGACAGGAACTCATACAGGGCAGGAACCTGGAGGCCGGAGCTAATGCAGAGGAGAGGCCATGGGGGGCAAGGGGCTGCTTACTGGCATGTTCATCTTGCTTTCTTATAGAACACAGGATCATGAGCCCTAGGGAATAACACCACAGTGGACTACATGCTTGGTTGTAGCCCCATCTTGGAGACATCTTCTCAACTGAGGTTCCCTCCTCTCAGAAGCTTGTGTCGAGTTGACATAAAAGTAGGCAGCACACACATTTACGGAGTTAAATATTAAGCAATTATCTGGAAGATTTAACAGTTGGCGATAGTGTAGACATAGGGCAATAGCAGGGAGAAGGTGAGTGCATATAAATGAAGCTTGTGTTCAGTCCACAGCAGCACACAGAGGAAACAGTGCAGCTATGGGATTTGAGGCCCAGCTCTCACGCTAAGTGGCCACGTCTCCTTGCACAAAAAGGACCTTCCTGATTTCGTCTACAAAGTGGTGTAATTAATAAAGAGTACCTACTTCAGAAGCTCATGGAAAAACCCATCCATACAGTGCCTGCCTGGTACATAGAGCTCTGTGACTGCCTGTCATGGTCTTTATTCCCCAGCCCGGCATCTTTTGTCCCTGTTGTAATAAGGTTTGGGGCTTTCTTTGGCTAGAGGTTTAGACTTATAGACTTGTAGTTATAGATTGTTTAGTCTTTTGTTATTGTTTAGGCTTTTAAAAATGATTTAGACACGTATATCAAATTTATATTGTTTGGCCTACGGCTTAGGCATATTGTTAGTTAGGTTTTGTATTTTAATTTAACTTATTTTTATTAATTTGTTTTGCTATGTGGCCCATGGCTTATTTGTGTTTTCATATGTTTTCTTGGGGGAGGGGGGCAGCTGGCTTGATTAGGTTTTGATCCTGTCTTGTTTTTTCTAACTATTTTGATTGGGCCAAAACAGCTCCTTTATTTAAAGATCGATATGCACAGCATACAGAAAGACATTCCCACATCATGTCCCCTGCTCTGTTCATTGCTGGTGTGTTTGCCTAGTGCTTTCTAATTTAAAGCTTACTTAGTCCTTCTAAGTACAGGCTGGGTGCAAAGAGTCAGCACTCTATCTCACCTACTTAATGTTTTGGTTTTGTTTGCCATGGACAGGAAACTACAAATAAACCCCAAAGCAATGTCCCGGAGCAGTCTCTCCCTGTTAACTGTGTTTCTGAGCTGAGAAAGAGGAGTCCATCCATTGTAACCGCCAACCAAGGAAGGGTGCTACAGAAGGCCAAGGTAAACCAAGAAAGAGCTCAGCTAATGGCAAGTCACAGATCTGGATCTTTTTATATAGGACATATCCCCAAATCCAGAATACCACCTAGGGAGAATGGCACAGTAAAACCGGCTGCCTCTCCTTCATTAACATGATTCTAAGCAGCTGCCTTCTGGCTTCTGAGCCTAATAACCTTTTGAGGTAGTGAGGAGACAAGATGGGGGATAATGGACCCGCCCCAAGGCCGAGCAAGAAGCCAACACAGGAACAGAGAGGCTTAGGCTCACTGTGTGACACTGGACTTCAGCCCCTTCTGTGTTACTCTTGGGGATAGCTGGTAAGGACATTTGGGACTTTAGAAAGACATATGGATTGAAATACCAACACATTTCTCCGGCATAGAGTAGAAAAACAAGTGATATTGGCTCACAGTCAGGCTTTGCCACCAAATGAGTTGGTGCCAAAACACCTAGAAAGTGCCTGCCTCGGGGCTGTCTGGATTTCAGAAGATACAGGTAAAATGGTGTGGAAATGAAAAACAAATGTTCAACCTTGGCCATGGTGGCACACACCTACAATCCTAGCACCTGAATCTGAGGCAGGGGGATCATGACTTCTAGACCACCCTGGATTATGTAGTTAGAACCCTATTTCTAAGAGAGAAATAAAAAGGTAGCAAGCTCAGCCAGTGTGCCCAGGAAGCCTCTGTGAAAGCTTTCTTGAACACCTGCCTGAGGGTTTTGATATAGAAGTACCCAGCCTTACCAACTAAGACACGTGGAGACCAATGGGTTTCCTCTTCTTTAAGATGAGAAACTACATAGCAAGGAGCCCAGACAGGTCTCCCTCTTGTGGATGTGGAAGATGCGCTGGTGCACATACATAAATGGAGACTGGGAGGCCAGGTCCTAGGAAGGACTTTGACTAAAATAAAGAAAAGGAAAAGGTGATGGTGATTGGGATGGTCATTTTAACCACTGCTAGCCAATGCCTTTGCAGTGGGTCACCCACAAGCAGAGACCTGAGGAAGAGACCTGAGTGTGAGGAAACCAGATGGGGCTGGAGGACGGGTGATCCAGAAAGAGAAGAGCGTGTGCCCAGTCCTCCTTGTTTGTGGACAAGCAGGTGGAAGGGTGAGCACTTAGAGTGAGAGGCAAGAAGGAACCACTGGGCCAGAGCAGCCAGGCCCAGGAGCCAGCAGGCATTTGAGACACTGTAGGCTGGATAGTGTCAATTCTGTCACTGTGGCTGGGAGGCAGGCCCAGACAATAACTAATACATGAAAAGTATGACTGTGTCCCAGTAAAACTTTACTTACAGGCACTGAAATTTCAATTCTGTGTCACTTTTACTTTTCACAAAATACTGTTATTCTTTAGGTATTTTTTCCAAATGCTTAGAGATATGGTAAAATGTTCTTAGCTAATGGGCCGTATGAAAGCAGATAAGCCAGATTGCGTCAACAAGCTACAGCCAGTTCCTCATCTGTGGACTTCAGCCCATTGGAGGAACTGCGGATTTAATATACTGGACAGACATGAGGGGAGTTGGTTTTTTTTTTTGTTTTTTGGGTTTTTTTGTTTTTTGTTTTTGGTTTGTTTTTTTTGTTTTTTTTTAATGCCAAGTGCATTTTTCAAAGGCCATTCTGGGATTTAGAGAGATGGCTCAATGGTTAAGAACACTTGTTCTTGCAGGGGACTAGGGTTCAATTCTCAACACCCACCTGGTGGCTTACAACCATTAGTAACTTTAGGGATCTGATACCCTTCTCTGATGCACATGGTGCACAGACAGACATACAGACAAAACAGGCATACACATACAATAAACAAATGAATAAAAAATATGTTGGTCAGGTATGGAATTATACCAGCACTTTCAAGGCTGAAACAGGAGGGTCACCATGAATTTGAGGCCAGCCTGATCTACATAGTGAGACCTTGGTCATCACCACCACACAACAAAAAGCTATCCTGACTACTCTGCTGAGAATGGAGAAAGGGACTTAGGGCCACAGAGAGTGAGGAACGGGGCCCCGTGGTCTCAGGCTTGGCCAGTGGAGCTATTCATATGAACGTGGTGAGTGCTCCAACCTACGGTCCCACCAGAATCCTCAGCAACTGATTTTTTTCCCTCATCTTTCTGTGCTTTAGGAGTGGGAAATGAAGAAGACCTAGAGAGGATGGGAATCCCATCCTGAAGGAGTATCGGCTTGTCCATCTAAGGAGGAAATGCTTTCTTCACAAAGATATCAGGAAAAGACTGGAGCACCCAAAAGACCAGCTTGATTGTCTGCATAGTTTTAAGGATTGTGGGGAGAAGGGGAAAGCATCCTCTGGCTTTACAAAGGGTAGAGGTGGGAGCGGTGAGAGATAGACTCATGCATAGCTGTAATGGTTTTATTAGGTAGCTTTGCCTTCTGAGGCAATGAAAGCACGTGTGAATAAGCCATTCCATCCTTTCTCAGCATCCCAGTCCCAGTCCTTAAGGCAAAAGAGGGCAGCGATGAAGTACTGGTAGGGTCCTCATAAAAGAAGACACTCCATCACCTGAAAATGCATGGGCAGCCTGCATTCCTGTTGGGCATTACAGACGATCTCTGGGCAAGGGTAATGGACTGGAGAATCAATATTTCCCTGGCTGCACGACAGTGGACAAAGGCTATTGAGAACATAAAAATCCACAGTCGTTGTTCGTGTTTTAGAGCCAGGCAAAGTACAGCCACAAGAACCTTCAAGGCTTGAACATTTTAAAATCAGAATATCTGAGTATTCAGAGGGTAAAGAGAGTTGATCAGCTGGCCCATTTTAAACTCACAGCGGCAGAAGTGTGAAGTTCGAATGCCCACACCTGTTGCATGCATTGGAGGGTGGAGTCATTTGCTGTCAGTCAAGCCCTTACCTATTTAATGTGAACTGGGGCTCCTAGGGCTGTGGTTGGGTTGTCTTCAGCCTAATGAAGTCTTCATCTTGTACTAGGAGGCCCACAAGCCTGTCTCCTTATCAGCTACAAAGTAAGACTATGAGGAAAGCCAACAGGATGGTGACTCATTTCTGCCACAAGGGTGCTAAGCCTTTTCCAAACACTTGATATTTTGAAAGGACCTCAAGTCCTGGGCAATCTCTTTTCTATGGCATTCATGACTGTCTCAACACTGGGCTTTTAGGCCGATTTATAACATATTCATCTCCAATAAAGATGAAATTGTTCAACTCTGAGAGGTTGGAGGATAGTTGGCACTTGGGGGGGTAGGGAGAAGTTGTGAGTCTCAGAATAACCAGTGCACGGTTTTCTAGTCTTGGTATGTCACCAACCCAAGGCCTAACATACTGCAGCCTCATTGAAATTTTACCAGTCTTTGAAGAAGCTAGAGACCAGAGCAGGAAAGTATCTCACTGGTAAGGCAGACACATTAGAGATCGTGGTCCTGGGTCCAGATAGGGCTTACTGACGCTAACTGAAAGATAATCCCAGGATAGTCATTTAACCCCTCTAGCTTTCATTGTGAGAACAGGCTGATTATACTCTCCTCCCAGAGTCTTGGTGGGTATTTAATGAGATAATTCATGAGATGCATTTTCTATATTGTCTAAAATTCAAAATGCTCAAGTCAAAAGTGCATTTTAGTATCAGCTAGATGAGAAATGTCTGACACAAAAAAATCTTTGTTCTTTCTGCTAAGGAAAAAAAAAATAATTTAATATAGCATTGGCTATCAAAAGGCATCCAATCCAAAGGGAAGGTTTTCATTCCAAACTGCACCTCCGTGTCTTAAGTGACAAAGAGCTGACTTTTGTCAATGCTCTTTGTTAAGATGTATATTCTACAATGGTGCCCACCACTGTGTCTTAAGTACCTGTCACACCCTTTGGGGGGCAGTTATTTTAGGATTAAATACCTTTTCCACAAGTAGATCTTGGGTTCAAAGAAAAAAGGGCCCTGCATGATTAATCAATAACACAAATGAGGGCATGCTACCTGTCAGGCTCTAATGTCCTGTCACATGAGGCCCATGCTCAGAGCACATGTAGTGCTCACCTTGACAGTCAGCTGCTGCCTTCTTGAACATGTTTCTCCTTCATAATTTTTCAACAAGCGGTTCTGCATTTTACTCTAGTCATTTAAAAAATGTAGCCAGAATCCAGAAAGATGATTCAGAGGGTATAAGGGGGCTTGCTGCTAAGCCTGAGGACCTGAGTTTGATCCTCAGAACCCGTATGATGAAAACATGGCAAGAAGCAACTTCTATAAGTGGCACTCATACACATGCGCGCATGTACACACTAAATGTAAAAATAATCTTTCAAATAGTGTAGCCAGCTCTGGTATTTATTGCCTTTCTAAGTGTTATACTTGCACTTAACACTAAGATAATGTGGCATCAGTTAAAATAGCTTTTTTTTTTTTTTTTTTTTTTTTGCAGTTCAGTGTGATTCCAGAACCCTTATTTCTTAACTCCAAATCTCTTGTCTTTTCTGTGGATCTCCATTCAGAAGCATACTTCCACCTAATAAATATAAGAATAAAAGCCAACTTCAAGGTCAGCCTGGTCTACATAGCAAGTTTTAGGCCAATCAGGGCTACACAGACTCTGTCCCAAAACACATATATGTACACAAATGTATGTATGTGTATATGAATGAATATACATGAACATATATATGAATATATGTACATGGTCTAAGTTGTACAGCTAAAAGAACTGGAAGCAAACTGATGAAGCAGACACCAGCTCCTGTTCTTGCTTGTTAAAATGTGTCCTAGGACCACAGTTCTGAGAGGAACTTGAAATTCCAGCCTTCCCTACCCTGATTGCTAGGTTCCTCGTGTCACTAATCCTCACTGGAGAACCTTACACAGGCTCACCAACTGCTCAGATTTCCTATCTGAAGAGTTCATTACCTCCCCACCTAACTACATTCTCATAGAGCATCACATGGGGAAGACAAGGATGGTGTGTTGGCTGTCACATCTGAGCTGGGCCTTGTACGGGATCAAAGATACAGAAGACTGTCTCTGTCCTTAAGGAACTCATGAACTGGCAGAGGACAATGACTGACCCAAGCTTCTAGAAGTGTAAATAAGCTTTATTTTGGTGAGGACTCAGAATGCAGAAGGAACATGTCTCATTCCTCTTTTAAAAATTAATTTTTATTTATTTTGACCTAAGGTCCATTCAGTAATTAAGCCTGAAACCTCAATCACTAGTTCATCTTCACACTCACACATCCCTTCATCCAAAACCACTATTTTTTTTTTTTAAAGAAGGATCACATTAATCCCAGCACTAGAGTGAATCTCTGAGATTGAGGTCAGCCAACTACAAAGCTAGTCCCAGGACAGTCAGGGCTACACAAATTCTGTCTGGGGAGTGATGAGGGTTTCTCATGTATCTTTGACTTAGCCTAGAATTTCATGTGTAGACCAGGCTGGCCTCAAACTGATAGAGATCCTCTCTACCCACCCAGTGCTGGGATTAAAGGTGTTCACCACCACCACCTGGCTTTCTTACCTTTTTTTACATCCTTCTATTTTCTCTGAACAGCAAAGGGACTTTTTTTTTCAATACCGAGGGAAGGTCTAGCATGTGCGAGGCAAGCACTCGACCACCGACCGAGCTGTATCCCCAGCTCTCTTGTATTTTGAGACTGCCTCACTAAGTCACTTAGGCTGACCTCGATCTTGCCTTAGCCTGGAGTGACTGAGATTACAGGCCTGATTCATACCTGTTGTCAAGCTATTGCAATCAGAATCTGAAAGCGTTTAGATTTTAGTAAGCAGGAACAACTCAACATATACCATTAACACAGGTAAGTCAAAAAACAGACATCCAAGGAAAACTCATGGGAGTGACCGGGGAAGGTACAACCAGTATTTAATCGCTCACGAGACCAGCTCAAGCTAGTTCTCCAGTCTGACTCCATACTCTTTCCCCGTATTCAAATCTTTTGCTTTCAATACGCTACCCCTACATTGGCTCTTCCAGAGGTTGTCACTCCTGGAACCACTTTTCTCCCCTTTACATCTAGCAATAATTAGTCTGTATTACGGTCTTTTTCAGCTTTGGGTGTGTGTGTTTATTTGGGGGTGGGAATGATTGAGCCGCTAGTGAAGTCAGAGAACAAGAGGAGAAAGTCCTTTCTCTTCATGAGGGTCCCAGGATCGAACTCGGGGTGCTGAGGCTTAACTGCCAGCGCCTTCGCCGGCTGAGCCATCTCGTCGGCCTCGTAGTCTAAATTACTCGCGTTTAAACTCGGGTCACATTTTACGTCTGTCGCCTGTAACCTCATACGCGCTCCTCGAGGAGGCGATGAGGACCCACCTCGCTCATCCTGAACCTCGCACCTACTACCATCCTCTCGGGAGACGCGTTCAGCGGACCAGCTCAACACTACGTGGTGGATTTATTGACCCCAGCCCGGAAGAGCAGTGTGGCGCACAGGAAACCGGAAGTCCCGTGCCTACATAGGGGGCGTGGCCTTTCGGCGAGAGCGGCTCTCCACTTGGCTCGATTGCGCTTGCGCAGTGTCGAAGCACCGGTCTGGAACATGGCGGCGCGGTCGTTGTGGGCGGTGCAGCGGCTGCAGCGCCTACTGGCCTCCGGGGCTGTGTCAGAGAGCCGGTAAGAGGGGCGGCGGGGCCCGGCAGACTGTGGCGTGGCCGCGGCTATGGGCATCTCTGGGAAGGAAGGCAAGGGCCAGCAAGGACCAACTTCAGACACCATGACCCGGGCGTCCATGCCGCGTCTCCTGTAAGGGAGGCTGAGGCCCTTAGGCGCGCTTTTCCTGGGCAAGGAAGATAAGTGGATCCCAGGCCACGTCCCGGGATGTAGAACCCCAAGCCTGACTGAATCGGAGACGTAGCTCCTTCCTACGTTCTTAGCCAGACTCCAGGTGCTCTTAGGACACTCATCCTCTCCAGTTTCTCATGAGCATCGCTTAACCTGTGTGTAAAGGAAGAGCATTGGATCAATTCTCCAGACGGCCTTTCCACCAGTCTTAGGGATGCTGTGAAATTAGAGTTGCCGTCAGTGATGGTCTCTTTTTATTATTTTATGCTTAATAACAGGAATCTAGAATTTAGGAAAATGTACCAACTTTCCCCTATGATTTGTAACTAACTTAAAAATCTTGAGAAAGTTACCACGTCTAGAAACCAGTCGCAGTTCTCGATAGTTCGTATTTGTATTAGTGAAGACGGCTCATTATTCTCGGGATATTCCTGAGAAAGACAAAAAAGGTAAAGGCTGTCGGTCTATGAGAACTTTAACTTGTAAATTAGCTGCGGGGAAATCCAGGAAATTTGCATGGCCATTTGTCTTTCCTTTTTTTTTTTTTTTTTTTTTTTTTTTTTTTTCCCTCAGTCTTGATGCACCTGACTTAATATACTAACCCTACCAGAGCTGTGGGTTGAATTCAATGCTTAGGGTGGGGTGGTTTGTTTTCCTACCTTTGGCAGTTTGGCAGGATGAGATAAGGAAATAAGCAAAGAATAGTTTCTTCTGAAAAAGTAATTAAGCACTGACCTCTTCATGCTGGTCGTTTTGGCCAGCTTTCTGTTTACCCAGGATAAATGTGGGTTTTCTAGAGAGGGCTGAACTTCGATCATGTATAATTTGCCCTAGACATATCTATGACAACTATATTTTCTGAGCCAAATATTTAGAACCATGTATAATTGTATATCAAAGCATAATGAAAATCGGGACCAGCCTGAAAAGTCTGGGAAATAAAAGTTGTCTTGCCTGTGTCTCTAAGCCAGCTCTTCACCCTGCCTAAAGTGCTTTTTCTTAAAGCAGACCCCTTTACCACCTTCCTTACCCATCGCTTAGATTTCTGTCATCTCAGTGACCACTGTCCAACATATGTCCGTTCGTATAAGTAGTAAAATGTTTGCTCCAGGGCCTCAGAATGGCCAAACCATCTGGAGTGAGATTTGGAGGCATGACAAAACCTTCTTTGGAAGACAGAGTACAAGTGTTAACTGTGTGCAGAAAATATCTACTATTGCATTCTCCCTCCCTGAAGATCACACACACACACACACACAGAAATTTCTCTTCTGGATCACTTGACTATCAGAGAAACTGGTCTATAGTTCAGTGGCCATTTGGCAGTGTCAGGTGGAGTATTCATTGTAACCACTGCTTTGATTGACAAACAATTGCAGGCCAGACACACAGAGTGATCCAATAGGCCTGGGAACACCCAATTTTTGTTACAAAAAAGAGAGAGGGTAAATGGAGGTTGTTAGAGGGTTTGAGGGCCATAAATAACGTCATATAGGCAGGCAGTATGTCCCTACAGCCAGAACTGCCATCACCTACTGCTATATTAACGTTTTCATTTAATTAACTTTGAAGGTTCTGCTTCTTGTTCTCTATAGAGACTACTCCTACTGAGTCCTACTGAGATTAACTAAACCCTCATCTAGCTGTACACCACAAGCCCTGCCTCTTAGCTAGAGCCAGGCTCTTCTCTGGATCCAAGGATCTTTTCAGGCCTTGAAGTTAACCAAAGTGGCTGTTCGCTGTCAAGAAAAACATGAGCATCCCCTGACCCCTACATACACAGGCTAAACCATTTTCCTGTCATGGCATCTTTTTATAACACCTTAGTTTTTACTTCTCTGTCCTTTGGTGTCCAGTGTCATTCTACAGTGAGGTCATCTACTATACAATTAAAAACGCTTTATGTACACAAGGCCTTAGATAATCGGTAAGAGTAGAGCTCATCAGTTGACAAATGGATAAAAGGGTGTGGCATATCTACACAATGGGCTATTAGCAATAAAAAGTAACCAATTACTGGCAAATGCAGTTGAGGGGGTTCCTCACCAGTCTCCAATGAGAAGTTGTAAGCACTCAGAGATAGGGGAAAACTTTAGTGTACAGCTGTAGGCTATGGACATGATAAAATATTTGACTTGTACACTTTAAATGGTAAACTGTATGTCACAACAACAGCATATCCGTAAAGCTTTAAGTGTGTGGGAGTTGTGACTGCATTATTATCAGCACCACCTGTGTGTTTGCTACCCACGGAAGCCAGAAGGCGTTAGATCCCCTAGAACTGGAGTTACAGGTGATTGTGAGTTGCTGAATGGATGCTTGGAATTGAATCAGGTCTTCTGGAAGAGCAGTCAATGCTTTTAACTGCTGAGCCATCTTTCTCACCTTAAAGCTATTACTTTTAAGAGCACTTTAAAATCTAGTCATGTTTCAAGTGTTGGGCAATAAAAACAGGCAGACGAAGCAGAAAAGTGCTTAGGAAGGGTTTCATAGTACTTGTCACCAAGACTGATAACTATGGAGAGTTTCAGTGTGGGTGCTTTAGGGTTCTAACTGTTGTGGTTTGCCTTTATATGGTGGCATTTTTTCATTATGTGCCACTGCCCTACCCTGCCTCTTAGGGGATGGCTACACCCATTCAGCACTGCCACCCAGAGAACTGCAGGGGAAGACTGCAGTTCTGAGGACCCTCCGGATGTACTTGGTCCCTCGCTTGCTGAACAAGCCTTAAGGCTAAAAGCTGTTAAACTGGAGAAAGAAGTCCAGGATTTAACAGTGAGTAATGGATTTTATATTGTCATTTATTATCTCTTCTCTAGTTTAAATGTTCAAGCAAAGTTTTTTTGTGTTGGTTTTTGTTTTGAGCGAACATCCCTCTAAAATGGTTCTTTGCCCCTCTTCCTCCACTGCTCTCTTGCTGGGCCTATTAGGCAAAAAAAAAAAAAAAAAAAAGTCTAGTTTTTAAAAGGCCACTTGCTAAGGATGGTGCCTCTTTTTGATCCCTCTTGTTTCTCAGCACTTACCTGATGGTTTGTCGGTTAAAGGTGGCACAGTGCCCGTCAGGTGACAGAGAATAAATATTTGCTGGGTGAGCTCTTTGTACTGTGGTAATAAGAGAACATCTGGCCAACTGGACACACTCATGATTGCGCACTGTGAAAAGAGATAGCTAAAGCAGAATAATTACAAAGCCTAGCAATGCCACTCAGGACTGCAGGGTGCTGGGAATCATGTCTTCTAAAAACAGTTAAAGAAACCAGGAACTGAAGAGAGCAGGATGAGTTAACTGCCTTGAAATAGGTGATGTTTTTAAAACTTACTCTGTCATATGAGAGTTCAAGTCAGTGGGGAAAAAAAAAAAAATGGCAGTGTTGCCTAAATGTGAAACTGATTTCACTGGGTAATGAACTTGAAAACTGATGTATTCAAACTAGTTGGAATTACAAGCTACTGAAGAGTAAATAGATTATTGCTTTGGAAATTTGGAGAGCAGTCAGTCTCAGGCAATTTGTTTTAAAACAACTACTAGTTTTACTGGAGATTGAACCCAGGGCCTTGTGCATGCTGAGAAAGTGCTCAGTCACTGAGCTGTATCCCTGCCTCTATATTACTTGGGCGAGATTTACAAAGGAAAAGCATTCTTTCCCACTGATTTCTCATCCTTTGATTTTGCTTTTGATACTCAGCTGAGATACCAGAGAGCTGTCGCTGATTGTGAAAACATAAGGAGACGAACCCAGAGATGTGTGGAAGACGCCAAGATATTTGGTAAGAGATGGTTCATAATAGAGTAAATTAGTTGAAGGGCACACCTGTAAACTGATTGTAGTAGAAATGCACCGGAGTCCCTAACTCATCCCATTCCTCCCTCTGTCCCCACAGGCCTTCTCTGCTATATGTGTACAGTTACCACATTTCCAACATTTTAGTGTATATACAAATAATATTTTTTCAGTCATTATTGAACCAGTGAATCAGTAAAACATTTGAGAGGAAAATACAAGGAGCAGTGCATAACCAGGAGTGCTGAAGTTTGCTTAACGTAAGCAACGTTAGTCTGTTTCCACAGGGAAAGTCTGCACTACTGCGGACAAGAATCCTTCATTGCTGTCAGTACTCTGCAAGTTTGGTGATTTACAGAGCAGCTTGAAGGAAGCTAAAGCTAAACCTTGAAAGTGTGTGTGTGTTCACGCACTTGTGCACCAATGTACATGTGTGTCCAAGTTTATAACAAGACTCAGTAAACTAGCCAGCTGCCTATAAACTTATTTTCTCTTTACCTACCAAATATAAAATCCTTGGCTTTTGCCTCTTGTCCCACAAACCCTAAAATGCTTACTGTGTGCCTTTTACAGAAGAAAGTTGTTGACTGCTGAGCTGTGGACATGTCTGTTGCAGGTAGAACAGTTTTTAGCAGTGGGGAACCTCTGGTGTTCCACCTGCTTGATGAGCAAGATGGATGAACCACAAGTCAAGCTTTGTTTAGAACTAGTTTACTGTGAGTTTACTCGAGAAATGGTGAGGCATCTGTGTGGGGATATTTTCAAATATAATAGAAAACAGCCAGAGATGTCAGAGGGATCTACCCACAGTCAGTCTAGGAGGATCCGACAGTGGTATCTCACACCTTTCATCCCAGCATGGGCAATATCCCGGGAGTGGTGACCTACACCATTAATCCAGTCTGAGTTCGAGGGTCATTTTAATTTACAGAAGGAGTCCCTAGGGTCCTGGGCAGGCAGTGGTGGTGCCACACTTTAAATGAGCGAAGAGAGCATTTAAGGCAGGCATAGAAAGACCGAAAGGCAGAAGAAGCCGTGGCTCACGCTGTTAGTCCCAGCACTTGGGAAGCAGAGGCAAGAGAATCTCTGTGAGTTCAAAGCCAGCCTGGTCTTCAAAACAAGTTCCAGGACAGCCAGGACTGTTACACAGAGAACTCTGTCTAAAGGAGATATCAGAGACAGATCCACCTCTTCCTGTCTTTTTTGTTTTTTTGTTTTGTTTTGTTTTGTTTTCTGACTCTGGCTGCCAGAGGTCCAGACCCACAGACCTGCTGCCCCAGACCCCTTAGCCACCGCTGCTTTAGCCACCACCCCCTCCAAATGACTCAGACACTTATATTAAGGTCATTGTTTGGCCTGTGTCTCAGGCACATTGCTAGCTAGCTCTTTCATCTTAATCAACCCATTTCCATTAATCTGTCTGCCACGTGGCCTGTGGCTCACCTGTGTTCCTTACATGTACATGGGGGCTGGGTCCATCTGATCTGACTCCGCCCTCCTACCTATGCTCTGATTTCCCCTTCTACTTTTTCTATGGTGCCTGTCATGGGCCAAAACAGCTCCTTTATTTAAAGATTGATATTCACAGCATACAGAAAGACATTTACACATCACATCTGGGAACGAATTCATGTAAACTAACTGCCAAAGAGTTTGTTAATTGTCCAGTTTATTAACTTATAACAATATGTGTCTAGCCAGAGATTACACATAAGTCATTTGCCTATGGAGATGCCTCCTAGGGGCCAGAGAGCTTAGGAAACTGAAGAGTTTGAGATGAATATGGAGGGAGAATGAAAGTATAATGGGTTTTATCTATATCTTTTGAGACAGAGTCTATGTAGCCCTGGCTGTTCTAGAATTCTGCATAGATCAGACTGGCCTCAAACTCACAGAAATTCCTGCCTTTGCCTCCCCCGAGTGCTAAAGTTAAAGACGTGAGCTATCACACCTGGTGGAAAGTATAATGTTTTAACAGATAATCATGGCAACTATCTGACCTCCTTGCAAACAAGAGTACTACGTAGCTACTACCTCTCTTAGAAAATAATAATAAATTGGGATTTGGGAGATGGTTCCATAGATAATGTAATTACTTTGCAAGCATGAAGTCCTGAATTGGATACTCAGAACTCATATGGAGAAAAAGTCAGGTGTGTAACTAACCCCAGTACTAGTGGGAAGGAGACAGGCAAGTCCTGGAAGGTCACTAGACTCTCAGTTTAGCTGAATATCTAGTTCTGTGTCCAACAGGAGACTATCTAAACAAAAACTAGAACAAAATCATGTATCATTGACCTACCACATAGAGACAAACACATGCAGCATCACACACAAAATAATGATAATGCAGTAATGAGAGTGCAGCCAGAAACTGCTCCTCGATACACCAACAAGAACTTGGGCTTCTGTGTAGCCAAATTTCCACTAACTGGGTCTTCCCTGGCAGTATACAGATCAGCACAGAACCTTGATGCTTTAAAACTTGTACTGAATGGCTGAAAATGTAGCTCAGTGCAGAGCAAAGTATTTACATAGCATGAGCAGGGCTATGGGCTTGGGCTTGATCCCTAACACTGAAAAACCTAAGGTCTACTCTCAATCGGGGCTTGTTTCCTGAAAGCACTTTCTGCTCAACCTTCTCCTGCCTCCACTCCTACCCTAAAATAGATGATGTCACATTCCCTCACTTGACACTGCCATTTTTTTTCCTTGTGACACCATCTGCATGCCTGTAAATCAGTATACATGTGCTAATATGCTCCTGTTGGACTAATTTACCACTGTTTTCCTCAAGCTCTACTGGGTCTGATACCTTGGGAAATTAAAGAGAGAATTCCTTCTTTTCCTTTGGCCTGCGCATCTGGTCAGTTTTACCAGGTTTCTCTGTCAGTGATTTTTATAGCTTACCTGTCACTAGTCTGGGTGACTGTCCATAGATAAGAGACTATTCTTCACCAGCCCCTGCTGGGTGTTATGTCGTAAATGTCCAGCGGTGACCATATCCCAATCATATTGGGAATGGTGGGTTTACTTTCACCTTGTAACAATTCACATTGCTCTAAAAAGTTTCTGTGGACCTTTCCCAGCATCTTCCTCACGGGCCATAGGAAGGACACTCACCTCAATCTGTAAGTGTGCCTCACCTTCCTATCTAGCCAGCCTTGAACAGTGTGGCTCCTGACACCCTTAGTTGTCTTATTTTGTCCTCTTCACCCCCATTTTCCCTTCCCTGTAGAGTGTTCCTAACTTACCTCTTCAGAATGACTTTTCACAACTAAGATAAGCCTGTTTTTAGACTGTTTTATGTAAACTTATTGTATCTCTTCCTGGTTTCCAGTAGGAGAAAGTCAGATAGACACACTTTGCAAAGGTCATTGACTTGTCAATTGAGCTTGGATAGTTGAGCAAGTCCTGCATTAAACCTTCCCCCTTTCAGAATACTAAGTATAAAGTGTACTAGTTACCACTCTGGGCTTACTTCAGATTCTACCCTAACGGCAGCGTTCTCAGACTTGGATGTGGTTTCTCTGCAGGAATCCAGAGCTTCTGTAAGGACTTGGTGGAGGTGGCAGACATTTTGGAGAAGACTGCCCAGTGCTTTTCAGAAGGAGCCAAACCCGAGGACCACAAGCTCACTCTGAAAAAGGTCTTTGAAGGACTGTCCCTTTTAGAAGCAAAGCTGAAAAGTGTGTTTGCCAAGCATGGCCTAGAGAAAATGGCACCCATTGGTGACAAATATGACCCTCATGAGCATGAACTCATCTGCCACATGCCAGCAGGTGTTGGTGTGCAGCCTGGCACTGTGGCATTAGTACGGCAAGATGGCTACAAACTTCATGGCCGCACCATTAGACTTGCCCAAGTGGAAGTGGCAGTGGAGTCTCAGAGAAGGCTGTGAACCAGCCACCAGGAACTAAAACTCTGCAGGGTCCTGGCACCTGTGTCTCCTTTATTTATTAAGTGGTTTGTATTATACATGAGGTCCTTCGTGTGCTCTTCTTTGGATTTAGTCATATTGGCTTTATGTGACCTGTTTGGTCTCGTCAGAAGTCCAGCCCCTGGGCATTTGAACAATGTGACAAGTGTCCTATGGCCTTTATCAAAATGTTTACAAAAATCATTTAAATTGGTACTCTGACTGAATCCAAAATCTCTTAACTGTGTTTTCAACTTATTACTGGAGTTAGTACAGCATCTTGTGTCTTGTATTTTATGAGAAAGGGAGATTAGGTGGGGATTGGTTTGACATTTAGGTACTTAAATGACAAAGCTTCACTCTTGTATAAATTTAGATAATTTGGGTTGACTTATCTAGAGAGATTTTGTACTTCTATTCCCTGCTGGGGGTCACACTTACATTGTTCCATAGCCAGCCCTTTCTGGTCCCATTTGGAAGGGCTAAAGGGTCAGTCTTCCTTTTTTCCTTGTTGGTAAGATGTACATTTTCATTAAACTGGCCTCACGTCTATGACAGGTAAGCTCTGGCTGCCTCAGTAGCACAACCCACTCCCAGGGAGACCAAAAGCCTCCATACATCTCAAGTTGGCGAGTAAGGCATGGAGATGGGGCAGACATAGTAGCTGACCATTCACAATTGAAAACAAAACATTAGGGTGGATAATATTTTGCAATACATGCACTCCGAATGAACACCCATCCTTTCCGGATTAGGGTGTGGTGCTGTTCTGGAGAGGACAGGGGACTTCCTGTAGCAGCAACAATAAAAATGTAGTCAAGTCCTCAGCCACATTGTACAACTTTGGGAATACCCCAATTGCTGCTGTCACCTTCACCATTCCAGTTTTTAGACCATGAGTCAAAAGCACCCTCCAAAATTATATATACTTATAACTATATAACTAACAAAAGGAACAGA
The DNA here is from genome assembly GCA_033318265.1 of Phyllotis vaccarum. NCBI lineage: Eukaryota > Metazoa > Chordata > Mammalia > Rodentia > Cricetidae > Phyllotis > Phyllotis vaccarum. The sequence continues at coordinate 27,094,377 of JARWLC010000009.1, forward strand.
ATTGTCTGTTTTTGTAAAGGTGTGAACATAACTTCGCTGTTGTCCGCCTAGAATCTCTTGCAGTGCAAGAAGAACAGGCCATATTCCTTGTACTCCTTGCTGAACCAAGTCTGCTGGAAGGTAGATGGGGAGGCCATGGTGGAGCTCCCCATCCACACAGAGTACTTGCACTAGGGGAGCGATGGTGTTAATCTTCGTGGTACTAGGAACCAGAACAGGGATCTGCATCCTGTGGTAGTTGATGCCTGGGTACATGGTGATACCACCAGACAGCACTGCATTGGCATAGAAGTCTTTGCTGATAACCAGTATCACACCTAATGATAGAATTGAAGATAAGTTCATGGATACCATAATCCACACTCAGGAAGGCTAAAAGGGTAGGATTGGTTCTTGCAGCTCACTTCTCTGGGAAGAAGGGTGCAGCAGCAGGTGTGCCTTACTGGAAGTCCAGGGCAGCATGCCATAGTTTCTTGATATTACAGATCAGTTTCCTGGTTGGCTGTGGCAAGGTTGCTTATTCTGGAGCTTTATGAGTAGTCTGTAAGGTCCTACCCAACTGAGTCCATACCCAAAATGGTATAGGGGTAGTTCCTGTAGATGGGCTGTGTGTGTGTCTCTGTCTCTAGGGGTAGTTCCTGTAGATGGGCTCTATGTGTCTTTCTGTGGGTCTCTGGAGTTCATCATGAGGCAGGGGGTACTATCAGTTGTGTGCAAACAGCACAGCCTTGATGGCTGTGTGCATGGCTGGGGTGTTGATCTTGAACATGATCTGGGACATATTTTCATGATTGGCTTGGGGTTCAGGGAGCCTTGGTAAGCAGCAAGTGCTCCTCCAGAGCCACACTTGGCTCACTGTATAAGATGATGTATCTATCATCTCTGTCATTCAGGGGGTGACAGTACCGCCCTCCATGAATTCCTTGGGGTCAGGATGCTTCTTTTGGTCTGGACCTTGTTGCCCACATAGGAATCCTTCTGGCCCATGCCCACTCTCACACCCCAGTTGGAAGCAGGAGAAAACCTTGAAAGTATTCTTGCCAATGAAGCCATGCAGGAGCCAGTGTAGCAGTATCTCAATAGTGAAATAGCTGAGAGAAGCCTGTGTTTGCCAGGTAAACTTGGATTCTACAGATTATCTGCCTTTATAAGCAAATAGGTAATTTCAGCCTTTTGGGTATGAAGTAATTTTAGGCAGGCAGGAAGACAGTACCAACAGCAACCCTGGTTCCACCAACCCTGGCTCCTGTCCTTTGTCAGATTTGCCCTGGGATCCTATATTGGATTGTATTGAGAGGTGATAGATAAAAATGCTGGACTCCCCTAAATTTCTCATTTAGTAATCCTGAGGTATGCCTTTACCCCACCCCCATGGTTGGGTCTACAGATTACTACCTCTCATATCAACAAACTTAATTTCTGGTTAGAGCACTGGAAATTGAGTGCAGGTCTCCAGAATGCTAGGTAAGCACTCTACCACTGAGCTATGCTCCCAGCTGACTAGCCTTGTTTCCTAGTTCTTATATCTATCTTAAGCAATATTTGTATGAACATCTATCTCCTCTTCTATGTATTTATATCCTAATAACTGATGCTGTATAAATGTCTTAATGAGTGAATAATACATGAAGTAAACTTTATAGAGGTTTACTATAAGGAGAAAATGAATATGAGAAGTTGTTGTAAACATGCTTAGGAGATACTAAATTACACAAGTAGAATTTAGCCAAAGGAGCACTCAGGTTCTCTTAGCATGATTCTGCAAGACAGAATAGTTTTGGTTAATAGCTGCCTGGGAAAAGCAGTGCTGGTCTTTGGATAACCATGATGATATTTTACATTGTAAACTTCCCCAGTTGTCCAACCAAATTGTATAGTTTCTGGCTCTTGAGAAATGTGATTAATGACTCAAAGTATAACTTGGAGCAGGAAACTGTAAAGGCTGGCAGGGATTTTTGTTCAGGGTTGGTTTCCTTTTGTGCATTAGCCAGAAGCAGTTCCTTCTGTTACTGAAAGTTTTTCTTTTACTAATTTCTTAACGGTGGAATGAATTCTCAGTAGGAAAGCATATCAATTCTATAACATAACTTCCCCTTTCTGCTGTTTCTGAAGCTTATGGATCTAGTCTGGTTTTGGACTACAATTTAAACTTGCACAAACTAGATGAATGGGGGGGGGGGGGGAAACACCAGCTTCCATTGTATGTGTGAGTATAAGAGTCATGCAAAATCTGAGTCACTGTCGGAAAACTGGTGCTTTGATCACACCCTGACCTCCAGATCAGGGCTCACTATGATAGTAAAGGTGATCTTGTAGACATTGTCTGGAGAAGTCCTTTCATAAAATTTTACCAATGTAGATTTTCTTTCAACTTGTGCATTAAAAAAGGAAAGTCAGTCTCAGCTACTCCCGTGATTGCAGTTTTCCAAAATTATAACCAGCCCAATCTATAACAAAGACTATTTTGAGGCAGCATATTCTAATCTCAGACCTCCAGTCATATTTTGAGACGGTAAGTTATCTTCTGTGCATTGGTATTTTGCCTGCATGTATATCTGAGTGAAGGTGTCAGGTCTCCTGGAGCTAGAGTTACAGTTGTGAGCTGCCATGTGAGTGCTACGAATTGAACTCAGTTCCTCTGTAAGAGCAGCCAGTATTCTTAACTGCTGAGCCACTTCTCCAGCCACCAACTCTAAAAAACATTTTATGGCTATATTTTATGTGCATGTTTTGTCTTCATGTGGTACTTGTGCAAGCCAGAAGAGGGTCACTGGAACTGGAGTTAGAAATGGTTGTAAACCGCCATGTGAGTATACTTAAAAGGTGTTCTGTACTGCAGGCTGGAACATGACTCTGGTTAGCATTTTAGCTGCTCTTCCAGAGAACCCAGGTTCTATTCCCAGGACTCTGCAGTCAAAGATTTCTCTTTGAAAAGGCATTATTTTATCATTTCACTGCAAAAGGAGTTTCCCCCCTTCTGTCTTCATTTCTACAAGATTGACAGATGGAAACAATGAGAAAATGAGCCATGTGCATTTTGGAGTTACTAGCTATCCTTGCCAATTAACTATAACAGACTGTCTTACAAATTCTGTTATCTAAAGAGTATTCTGTTCTTTCCATATATGTTTGTAATTAATCAATAGGTTCCTTTATTGCTCTGTAGTTTTGTAGACTTAAATCATGAATTGAGATTGAGATGAAGCTATAATGGCATAAAGCTGAAAGAAGAGACGAGGGAGCCACAACAGTGTAGTAGAACTCGGGCTTGGTAGGCATAGACTTTGAGGGCAGTTCTGGTACCTGTGACTCTGCCACCAGTCATTCCATGGTTATAAAATGGTTATAATGTGTGCTACTCTGAGGATTACATGAAACTCCAGTGAGATCTCCTGTTTTATTGCTTAAATTATCACATAGTTTTTCTCGCATTTTTATTATTGACTAAAGCCTAGGGGAAAAGGAAGACTGGCTAAGTGATTGTATTAAAAATAATAAATTGTAAGCTAACCTGCCATGAGCTGTGTGGCTTGGGATGGTGAGAAAATGAAGAACGGACAGACATACAGAAACGTTGTAGCCAGAATTTTTCTTGTGTCCCACAGCCACTTGATCCCAAATAAACACACAATCTTATATTAATTACAAGCCTCTGGTCTATGGCTCAGGCTTCTTGCTAGCTAGTTCTTGCATCTTAACCCAGTTTTATTAACCTATGTTTTGCCACATGGTTCATGGCTTACCTGTGTTCCATTACATCTTGCTTCTCTGGCAGCTGGCAGCATCTGCCCTGACTCCACCTTCTTCCTTTCTCTCTGCTTGGATTTCTTTTCTGGCTGTAAGCTGTTTTATCATAGGCTAAAACAACTTCTTTATTAACCAATGATAGTAACACATAGTCACAGCATATTGAAAGACCATTCCACATTGCTTCCCCTGGCATTTAAATGTTTCTATAACTCAGAATTTGGTTGACATGAGACACAATTGCTCCTGGAAGCAGTGGCTTGTTCCTGAGAGAATGTTGGGCACTGAAGACACTCCATATGGAGTTTGTCTTCATCTTGGTGTTCTATGGCCTGTGGGCAAAGAACTTCCCTTGCGTCAACTGCTGAGGGTAAACATGCTATTCAGTCTGGATGAGCAGGACTAAGAATAAGCAACTGCTGAACCCTGCCAAGACAGGGAAAGATGGTCTTTAAAATATCATGCTTCTGAAATGATCGTCAAAATTCTCTAAGCCTATAGCCAAAAAAACTGGATGCCCCAGTGTTGCAGAGAAACTTTGAGTGACTGTCATTTCTTATAAATTTTCAGAATTTGCTTGTCTGCACTTCCTGTGTACTCAGGTAATATTTTCCTTCTCAGGTCTTTGATGGGGTTGAAGACCAGATGTAGTTACAATCCTCTCCTGTCTTAGCTAAGAACATGTAAGGCACTAGATTTAGGTTCTTCAGGGTAAGACTGCTTTTGGAGCAATCTCTGTATCTTGACATTTACCTATATTCTGAATGTCTAGAGTGTGTTTTTGCTTCATGTTGTTCTTATTGGTTGTAGTTTCATTTGATTGTGTTATTACTCTGTATTTCTCCTAGACAACACTTGATAATTACTTCTTATTGTATATAGTTGTGTATTAGCTTTAGAACTTGCTTATTTAGACAAAGGGGGAGATGTAGTGAGAAACACATACCCTTCCACTTACAACCTTTGAGTACCAGCCCCTAGAGCTTGACCTTTGAATTAGCTTAAGATCTAGGACACATGTATGCAAAGTCCTTCTCTCTTGCACACCTAGATGGTGAGACCAGGTCAGGCAGCATGAAGCAGCATTAAATTGATCCCCCAGCCTTCTAAGACCTCTCTGCAACTGAATTAGTCTTTTCCTGTGTCTATGAGTTAATTTCCCTCTAGAATCTCTCAGTAAATAATTTACTCAGTAATTTATGGAATTTCTGTAATACACAGAAATAGCAAAGCCGGGATCAGGTGGGGTTCTCTAATGCTGCCACACCACTGGGTGTTCATTAGGTACTCAGACTCTAGAGAAAAGCTTTGACAATTTTCCATGGGCCAATTAAGGCCTTGTAGTCCTCAGCAGGCCGTACTCATATCAAAATGCATACTCACTTAGAACTTTATTCACTCAGGCTTCCCCATCAATACACTGACTGTCTTAGGGTTATTACTGGTGTATGAAATATCACCACCAAGAGTAAGATGGGGAGAAAATGGTTTATTTCACTTACACTTCCATATCACTGTTCATCATTGAAGGAAGGCAGGGCAGGACTCTGGAGACAGGAGCTGTTGCTGAAGCTATGAAAGAATGCTGTTTACTGGCTTGCTCAGTCTGCTTTCTCACAGAACCGAGGACTACCAGCCCAGGGTGGCTCCATCCAGAATTGACTGGATCTTCCCCCATCAATCACTAATTTTTTAAAAACAAAAAAATGCCCTCTAGGCTTGCCTCAAGCTGGATTTTATGGAGGGATTGACTGTAACTCCAGTCAGTCCTAAGGGATCTGACGCCATCTTCTGGCCTCTGAGGATACCAGGTACACATAGACACACTATACATCAAAAAATAAGTAAATAAAAATTTAAAACATCTTGGCTTGCAGTTGACATGTAAAGAAACAGACCTGCTTGCAAAAGTCTTGGTGTTCTAGTGCTTAGACACAAATCTCTGCCTTTCCTTTATGCTCTCACCCATGACAACAGGGATGATAAGTGATAACATGCTAAAGTAAAATCATTTTTTAAAGATAGGATGAGAGTAATATTAATGTGAGAAATGCCTTTATAACAGCTGAATTAAAATAACTGAAGTTGAGATGTGGATGGTTTGGTTTGGTTTTCTTAGTGCTAGGGACAACATACAGGGCCTCCCATCCACTTTACTGTGCTCTGCTGTGGACTGCTCAGTCATCAAGAAATATGTTCAGCCCTAGTCCTGGCATGCATACAGCTTTCTACACCCTGCCTGGAGTTAATCTTGTATGTTTCTTCTAGGTTTGCCTGTTTTTCTTGTTTGTTTTCTGTCATTTTAGATAGAGCCTGATTTCTTCCTGTTTGGTGCCTTTCCTTCTGTTACTCCCGGGTCTGTACTGACTACTGGGGTTTCACTTTCCTCATTGTTGTGCAGCACTTCTCTCAGAGATTTGAAATATTCTCCGTTGGTTAGAATGAAAATGGGCCCCATAGACCCAAAGGCAGTGGCACTATTTGAAAGGATTAGGACAGGTGGCCTGTTGGAGAAAACGCGACACTAGGGGTGAGCTTTGGGGTTTCAGAAGCCCAAGTAGGTGTCTGTCTTCTTCCTGCTGCCTGCTAATGTAGATGTAGAACTCTCAGCTAACTCTCCAGCAGTGTCTGCCTGTGTGCTGCCATGACGATAATGGACTAAACCTCTGAAACTAAGCAAGCCCCATTGAATGTTTTCCTTTATAAGGCTGTGGTGTCTCTTCACAGCAATAAAGCATTGGCTAAGACACATTCCATCCTAATCATTGAGAGGCAAAGAAAATAAGATAGCTTCAGGAAGTCCATGAAACTGATCAGATTCACTAGGTCTCCCTACACACACCAGAGTATGTGAACAGTAAAGACCTCTGAGAGTTACTCTGGGGCAAGCCAAGTTACACAGAAGATTCTCAGATAAGCCTAGCCTCCTGGAAGAAGCAGAGACCAAGGGAATTGCTTTTAACAAAGACAAGGCAAGCCACCAAGAAAGGACATTCTCCAACTTGTTGGGCTGCCTGCAGGCTGTTTCAGGTTTCTGGCTTTGATGAACTGTCACCCATGCTATAGTGGATTTTGGTAATGGCAGCTCTCTTTGAATCATTTCTGTTCCTATAAGTAACTCCTCATATTCCTTTAAGTAACCCCAATAAAACTTACTGATTCACCAAGTCATATTTTGGAAATATCTGTATTTTTATCTGTTGTGGGCTCCCTATATGGGGTAATTTTGTGTGTGTGTGTGTGTGTGTGTGTGTGTGTGTGTGTGTGTGTGTGTGTGTGTGTGTTTTGTGTCTCCCTAGAAAATCTGTCACACAACACCTAGTAGTCCTTTGTGTAGGGGAGAGTGGCCCAGTTGGCAAGAGTGCTTTCTCTGCAAGCATAAGTCCCCCAGCACCATGTAAAAAGCCAGGCAAGAATTATGTACCTGGAACCCCAGCACATGAAGGAAGAGATAGGAATGTTCTAGGTTGATGGCTAGCTAGCCTGACCCAAATGAGCTTTAGGTACAGTGAAAGACCCTATCATAAGTGAATAAGGTTGAGAGAGAGAGAGAGAGAGAGAGAGAGAGAGAGAGAGAGAGAGAGAGAGAGAGAGAGAGAGAGAGAGAGAGAAAGACACCCATTACTCTCTGGTTTCCACATGCATGTGTTGCACATACCTGCACACTCACCATGTATCATATGCATATTAACAAAACTACTGGCATCTGTCCTTGATCCAACCTTCACCTTCCATGTGGTCTTTGAACTTCTGAGTACCTGTCTCAGCCTCTCAGTTGGCTTCCATGTACCAGCTTTTGGCCATATGACCCTCTTCAGAGTTAAGCTGTTATGGTATTTGGCCTTGCGTCCTCAACATAGCAGTTCTCTCTGTACATTATACTTCCACTGGCTCCATAGGCCTTGGTTCCTATATTCTCAGAGCTTGTCAAGAATTACATTCATATTCCCATCCTACTCAGCCTTGGCCTGTGTTCTCAAGTTCATTATCAGGATTTTTAAATGATCCCAGTGGGGCTGGAGATGGTTCAGAGGTTAAGAGAACTTGCCGCTCTTCCAGAGGACCGGGGTTCTGTTTCCATCACCCATACCAAATAGCCATATCATCACAGCTGCCTGTAATTTTAAGAGATCCAATGTCTTCCTTCCCCTGGCTTCCAAAAGCAGTGCACACACATGATTCACATACACTCAGGTACACACATACACTTTAACAAATCTTTAAAATGACCACAGTGCTTTTAGACACATTGGGGGTTAGTTCCTGAATTCAATTTTGAGTCTCATTGCTTTGCAATTGTTTGGCCAATATGATATAGTGAAAGTTGCCCTTCAGGTTTCTGAACCAACCCTTAAAAATAGCTGAGCCAATACCATTTGATCCGCCAGTGGGCCATCATGCCAGTGGGGTTGCCCTGTACATTTATGGACAAACTAAAAGTGTATTACTTTGGTTTGAAAGTGGTGCAATACATAGTAGCAGATAACTGCTTTGGTGGCTTCACCTCATTCCCAGCCTCAGCTAATTATTTTTGCATCTCTGTGCCACCTAATTGTGTGGTTTTGTTTGTTTTCTTTTCCTCTTAACCAGTCATTTGACCCTGATTATTTCATGCATTACCAATAGGCTGGTAAAGTTATAAGAACTAGTGGGGAGGACGGGCAGTGGTGGTGCATGCTTTTAGTCCCAGCTCCTGAGAGGCAGAGGCAGGTAGATCTTAGTGAGTTTGAGGATAGCCTGGTCTACAAAGAGAGTTCCAGGACAGCCAAGACTCTTACACCAATAAATAAAATATAAAATAAACTTGTTAAGAAAAGCACAGTGCTAGGTCCAACAATCACAAAAGACCCTAGTGTTACAAAGTGGAGAGCCAAGATGAATTTAAAATAAATATTAAAAAAAAAAGCTGTAAGCGATCAGCACATAATATCTAACCAAAATGATAAGTAAATGCTTGTCTAAAATAAGGAATAGAGGCTAAAGAGATGGTTTGGTGGTTAAGAACATTTGTGGCTCTTGCACAGTAGGTCCCTGGGTTCAGTTCCCAGCATCCACATGGTGGTTCACATCCATGTGTAGTAAGTCTGACTCCAGGGTATCCAGTGCCCTCTCCTGGCCTTGGAGGACAGCAGGCTACACATGGCACACATGCAGACGTTCAGACAAACTCACACACATAAATTTTAAAATAAGCATGGTGGCTCAAACCTGTAATCCCAACAACAGAGAGCCTGAGAATCACCATGAGTTCAAGCCAGTCTGAGCTACCAAGTGAGACCCTGTCTCCAAAAATAGGGGCGAGCATGTACATAATCCTAGCATTTGAGAGACGGAGGCAGGAAGATCAGGTATTCAAGACCATCCTCCACATAGTGAGATTCAGGCCAGGCAAAAACTACATGAGACCTAGTATCTAAATAAGTAAACAAATAACTAAATAAAAATAAAGGGCGAGACAGTAGAGTGATGTGGGAATATCTTTTTGGATGTTGTGAATATCAATCTTTAAATAAAGGAGCTGTTTTGGCCCATGACAGGCACCATAGAAAAAGTAGGTGGAGAAATCACAACATAGGTTTAAATTTTTAAAAAAAAAGGGGGGGGGGGGGTAGAGTGAGACAGAATAAGCCACCTACCCAAGAAAAAGCATATAAAGAACACAGGTAAGCCATGGGCACATGACAGACAGATTAATAAAAATGGGTTAAGATATAAGAGCAAGCTAGCAACGTGCCTAAGCCATAGGCCAAACAACATAAAGTTAATATAAGTGTCTAAATCATTTCTGGGGGCCTGATCAGCTGCCGGCAGCTAAAGAGTCTAAAACGAAAGGTCTGTAAGTCTAGACCTCAGGCCGCTCGGGACTAAAAAACTTAATTGCTAAGTAGAGGGCAGGTGGAAGATGCAAAAACAAAACAAAAACCAAAGCTCCACGCAGACATGCTTGTCAGCACTTGCACAAGGATGCGTGTCATGCTATTCTGGTCACCAGCTTGGTCAGCAATTCACAGCACTTGAGGGACTGACAGCCACCAAAGGGATTTCCCCTCCATTATCTCACGGATCATCACAACCTAGAAAAGGAGAGACTTCTACTCTTCTGGAAACAGACACAAAGAAGGTACATCCAAAAGTTAGTAAATGTGGTTGAGCTCCCTGCTGTGCATCTCCCAGTAACTGGGCCCTGGTCCTGATGTTGAGCTCCAGAGACGCGCACACCTGCGCCTGAGCAGAATGAGCCAGCCAATGAAGAACCCGCGTCCAAGGAGGAGGGACAGGGACCCTGCCAATGACTGAGCCCTCCCTGAGACAGATGTAGCTAATGGAGACCTCGTACTGCAGAGGGACAGTTGCTCGACCAATGAAAAGCTAGGACCAGCCAGGCTGCAAGGCCAGACGGCCAGTGGGACGCCAGGGCGGGGCGCGCAGTCGAGCGCCAACCGCGAGCAGGGATCTGCGGCGTGCAGCCCGGTCACCACCAGCCATGGCTCGCGCTGCCCCGCTGCTCGCCATGCTGGCCACGCTTCTCACCACCGCCGCTGCAGGCGGAGATGCCCCGCCCGGAAAAATCGGTGCGGGAAGGGGGGGGTACTCACTGAGGAGGAAGGGCGGGAACAGGGTTTGCAGCTGACCGGGGGGGCAGGGGAACACTCCCGAGAGGAGCTGGGTCCCAGAGATGCTAGGGGCTGGTGGGCGCGGAACAAGAGTGACAGGGGAGGTACTGATGGGGAGGGTGGCGTGGACACGAGAGCCACCTGGGAGGGAGGGGGGCTTGGGCAGGAATAGCCACTGACAGCTGTCCGCGAGGCGCTTGATCAGGGAATATTTGCTATGAGAAACTCTCGGGTGGCTAGATGAGCTGGGCGGTGGTGTTCGCAGGGGTCGTCTGGGAGCCTTGTGCTGAGTAGCAGCAGGCTGTGTTTCCTTCGGGACGCTAGGCCCTGGCTTAGGATGCGAAAGTTCCCTGTCCGGAGGGCGCTTGGCAGGTTCTGCAGGCTCTAATCTAATAAGGCTTCCTAGAAGTAACATCTAACCAGAACTTCCGGTCTGTAGAAGGTAGTTCCTTCCACGGGACAGAACAATGGATTGCAGGGGGTGGATTTGCTGAATGACAGAGTGGGGACCTTCTTTCCTCCACAGGCTTGCTAGACAAGCATTCTACTGCACAGCCGCACAGCCCAGTATGGAGAACTCTTAATGGCAGTCATTTTTCTTTATTATTGTGTGGTTTTTCCCCAAACATTTTATTCCGAAGTTCTTCAGACATACAGCAAAGTTGAAAGAATTTTGCAATTCCATCCATGTGCCTACCACCCACTCTGCGCTTTCACTACTCACATTTTGGTGCATTTCAAAATAAATTGCAGGCACCAGGACATCACTAAATACACCACTGTGTAGTCATGGTTTGACACTGGTTCCATGTTTCTTCACACTTTTTCTTTCTTTCTTTCTTTCCTTTTAACTCTGCATGACTCAGAGGTTCCCAAATCTTTGTACATGAGTTCCCACAACCAGGAATGGCTGTGTTCCTAGTTGTGGAAGGGCAGAGCAATAATTCCACTAGGCTGCCTCCGTAACCCCACTGACAGGAATGCCTTGGGACATCTGAGGTGACATAGATTTGCTAAAGCCAGTATAGTGCTAGAGCTTAATTGTGTAAGAAAACTCTAACAGGCCACAGAAGTTTAAGACTGACCAAAGCATAGGGAAAATTGGTTTGTGATTGAGAGTCCATGGGAGAAAGAATCCTGGGGGCTCAGGATTAAGAAACGGCCTAATGGAGTTCATTAGCTGACTTTGGAGCAGGCTTGGAAGGATAAAGAAGAGCTAGACATGCGGGGACCAACGATGTGCAGAATTTTTCCTGGGAGTGGGCAGCAGGACTCCCCCCACCCACCCAACAGAACCAAATGACGATTCCATAGCTTGCAGCCTGCTTCCTTCCAGCTTGTCACCAGACACACCTCTCCCAATAGATGACAAGCTGCCCTTTAGCTTCCCTGAATGCTTTCAACCCCCTTGGTGGAAGGACAAGGTGTTTCCTATTAAAGATCATAGCCCTTGGGCTCCAGCAGGATCCTATCTCATTTCTTTTGAGTGTCCCTAGGACCCTTGAGAGTTCCCTTGATGCCCTGCCTGTGCTGTTCTTGCTCCGCTCACTGGCATACAGAATTTCCTATAGGGTCCTGCTCCAGATGCTTTCGCTGTGCAAAGCCTGTATCTGTTGCTTTCTTCTCAGGACTCCCTGAAAGCCTGTTATTCTGCTTGGTTATGGATTGTTTTAGCTGCATCAGTCTCTGCCCATTGGCTGCTTAGGCTCCTGGGAACCAAAACTCTCTCTGTGCCTTGGCACATCTTATAGGACAAAGAGCACTCTGTTCCATAAGCCTGCTCACAGTAATGACATCCTACTTATAGTCTGGTGGAGTGGGGGTTGAATGTGGCACCTCCAGATCTTGAAATGTCAGTTTGTCTGGAGAAAATAGGGAATATGAGACTCTGCAGAGGAAGAGAGCAGAGTGGTTAAGGAAAAAAAAAAAAAATTGAAGGGTATTCCTGGAAGTGATTCTTAACATCTGAGAAAAAGGAGTTGGTTATGTCCACCAGAAATAGATATTTCGTGGACTTTGTTATCTGCCAGGGTCTGGGTCCAGCATAATCCTGCTTCCTTTGTGTCCTCATGCCGTGTGAATATGGCAAAGGCAGAGAGTGAGCGGCTGGAACATGCATGAGAGACACTCGCCTCTCCTTAGAAAGTGGCTCTGGCAAGCTGGGCTAAAGACAGCACCTGGAGATGGAGATGCCTTTATTTTCTCATCTGGCTGGAGGGGAGTCCTGGGCTGTCAGTGAGAGGAAAGCATTATTTCAGATGTTGGTCAGACAGAACTGCAGGTAAAGCACTAGCTCAGCCCAACTGAGCTGGTTCCGAAACTATTTCACATTGCTCCCTAGGGGTTATTTGTTGACTAATGTCTAGACAGTGGTTCCCAGCTGCATCAGGTGGTAGGTTGGACTTTGACCAGAAGGCCTGAAAAGGGCCTGAGAGTAAATATTTGGGGCTTTACAGGCCATTTACGGTATTATTTTCCTACTGACAGTAAGTAAAGGGAAGGGTGTGGCTTTGTTGGCAGGTATCATCAGCACCAGGAGAATCACTTGAGCCCAGGAGTTCGAGGCTAGCCTAAATGGCATGACAAAACCCTATCTCAAAAAAGAAAAATAGCCTACCAAACATGGTGATTCATGCCTTTAATCCCAGCACTGGGGAGGCAGAGGCAGGCAGATCTTTAGAAGTTCAAGTCTAGCCTGGTCTACATAGGGAAGCCTTGTCTTAAAGAGAGAGAGAGAGACAGAGAGACCTGTGCCTGTAAACTTCTAAAGCCTGTACTTGGATTTTGATCTATGGGCTGTAGTCTGTCTCTGTCTCTCTCCTGCTTTGTGCAAGTACCAGGAACCTTGTTCTGCACAGGGTAGTCCGTGAGTAACCAGCCTCTCTCCTGCTCTCTCCTTTCCTGCTTTGTTCGGGCTTGCGGACAGCTGTTATTGGAGCTGGGATTGGAGGCTCTGCCGTGGCCCATTTCCTTCAGCAACACTTTGGACCCCGAGTGCAAATTGTTGTCTATGAGAAAGGGGCTGTGGGCGGACGCCTGGCCACCATCTCTGTCAACAAGCAGAATTACGAGAGCGGGGCAGCCTCCTTCCACTCCTTGAGCCTCCACATGCAAGATTTCGTCAAGCTGCTGGGTGAGTGTCAGCACCAGGGTCTAGTGCCCAGTGCCTTCCCAGACTCCCCCAGACCCTTACGGTCACATAGCCATTGAGCTCTGTCTCCTCATTTTACAGATGGGGCAGCTGAGACCAGAGAGGGGAAAGAACTTGCCTGAGGTACACAGTGAGTTAGTTGCAGAGCCGGGATTAGAACTCAGTGACTCCCAAGCCAGTCTTTCCCTTTCTGTGCCTTGTAATTATTTCAATCATGTCAGTGTCCCACATCCCAGCGCCCACCAGATACTTGGTACTCTACTAGGTGGTAAGTGGGCGTTAGCTCAAACCCGACCAGCCTTCAGGATGAGAGACAGAGAATCAAGAGACTAGAAGTCAAATCATTAATATCTTTCAGCTGAGATGGCATTGCTAATATGACAAAGTTGAGACTAAAAGCCAGCATCATCGAAACGTCCAACACACACGCTGTCTGGTGAAGAAGCTCCAGTCCTCAGAAGTGGTCCTGCAGGACCACATCTTGTAGCTATGCAAAGTGCATACATGCAAGCTCATTTGCTACAGCAGCATTTGCCACAGACGAAGGTTGAAATGTCCTCTCTTCCCACCCTCTCTGTACTTGGGGGTGAAACGCAATGCCTTGTAAGTGTGCAGTAGACTGTCCAGGATGCAGGATGCTGTGTATGGTATGTCAGGGTGGAAGGGTGGACTAAATCGTGGCAATGTACATATTCATGAGTGGAGTGTTCTTTGAGTTGCAGAATGCTGAGAAGCCAGGAGCTAGTGTGAGTTCAGGGACCCATATCAAACTTGCCCTGGCCTGTGAGCCTTTAGACATTCTGGAATGGTACCATTTTCCTCCCTCCTCCCTCTTGGCTAAGTAGATCCTTGTTGGAAGAAATACAAAATGGCACATTGTTTTCATTTTCTTATTCACTAGAAAGAGCAAACTTTTTTTTCTCAGCATATTCATTAGCATGCTACTTACAGACAAGAAGCACAGAGGAAAAAAATAGACAGTTCCAGCCATTTGCACCAGGAAGGCCCCAATGCAAAAGCTCAACATACTGCTAGGCCTCCTGGGGGCCATGAAGGGGAGGCTGAGGGCCTGCTGGTCTCCGCAGGGCTGAGACAGCGGCGTGAGGTGGTGGGCAGGAGTGCCATCTTCGGCGGAGAACATTTCGTGCTGGAGGAAACCGACTGGTACCTGCTGAACCTCTTCCGCCTCTGGTGGCACTACGGCATCAGCTTCCTGAGGCTGCAGATGTGGGTGGAGGAAGTCATGGAGAAGTTCATGAGGTAGGGCTGGGCGGAGCTGCAGACCGATATGAGGAAGCCAGAGAAGAGTTTAGGAAGGCATTGATTGATTGGAAATTCTGAAGGGAGATATAGTCAAGGACCCAGCATGGCTCAGTGCAAGCTCAGTGCAAGCCCCAGCCTGAGGAGTGTGTGGGACATGGCCCCTGGCTCTGTGACACTGATCTTCATTCCTTCCTCCCACTGAATTACTGAAGCATGGGTTGCAAACTCACTTACAAAGGCTAAAAGGGGGCTATGTAAGCAAGGTCCTTGGGTGGAAGAGAATGGGGGGTGGGGGAGAGTAGCCTGAAGAGTAAGGACTGAGGGAGGCAGCAGCTGCATCACTGGCCAGCCACAAGGAGTCTTGTCCTGAAATTTTCCAAGTTTTCAGTTGTGAACCAAATGAAGCCTTCGTTTAGGCTATATGCAACCTGAGCTCACCAATATGCAAGCTCTCTGTCTCTCCTTTGTCCCTCTAGAACAGTGGCTGTCAACTTTCCTAATGCTGCAACCCTTTAATTCAATTCTTCATGTTGTGGTGACCCCCAACCATAAAATTATTTCATTGCAATAACTGTAATTTTTTTTACTGCTATGAATAGTAATGTAAATATCCAATATGTGTAATATCTGATACGTGACCCCTGTGAAAGGGTCATTAAACCACAAAGGGGTCGAGACCCACAGGTTGAGAACCACTGCTCTAGAACAATTCTCTTTTCTCTTGAGTGTTGGGCCCTCCCTGTCACCTCCAGATACAGAGGACCGTGGTCTGCGCCTACTCTGTACTCACATGCCAACCACTCACTCTTCTCTCATAGGCGCCCTGTCCTGCAGCCCTGAGCAGAGGCTGCCCCCCCACCCCCCACACACCCTCACCCCCGTCCCCATCAGTGATTCTCCTCAGTGACAGATGCCCAGCTGTGGTCCCCATGACATCCTTCTCTGCTTTCTTCCATTCTCCACTCTAAGATTAGGCCATACAGGGTGACACTTCTTCCTTACATCCTCAATGTTTCTGTACTTCTCGCTTTTTCTTCTTCCCTTTTAAACTTATCCCTTGATAATTTTATATATGTATGCAATGCATTCTGGTCACAGTCATCCCTCCGCCCCCTCCTAGGCTCCTCCCCTCCCACCAGGGCCCCATCCCACTGTCATATCTTCAGTTTGTTTTGGGGTTCGCTTTGCCATCCACTGGGTTTAACCAGAGCTGCCAAACAGGCATTAATGTGGAGCTGTCCTCTGGAGCATGGGGAACTCTCCAGTCAAGACAATGACTTCTTCAGCTGCTTCTGACTGCCTTTAGCTTTCTTGGGCATGTAGGAGTGGAGCTGAGGGGGCTGAGCCCTCACCATCTATGACTGAGTGTTTATAGGGCTCCATCTTGTGCAGGCAACCACAGTTGTGACTTTGTGAGTGCCACAGCCGGGCCATGCCCATAATACTATTTCACAATGCTTCTCCCCACCACCCAGTCCCCCCACCGCCATCCCCCGGCTTCTTCTGCCCTTGTTTGACACGGAGGCTCACTATGTAGTCCAGACTGGCCTCGAACTCACAATACTCCTATCTCAGCATTTGAAGTCCTGGGATTGCACTACTTGGATTACATACATGGTTATACTCAGCCTCTTTTCTCCCATATACTTTTCTCTCTTGTTGGTTTTAAATAGCGCTACCATGCACCATGCAGACCATTTCCTGTTGGAGAAGTAAGTTGTACAGCCTTCTTCCAGTCCCACATCCTTGTCCACCCTCTAGACACTGCTGTCTAGTGGCCCAATTGAAAACCAAGCCCAGAAAATGTAGCAGTTCAAAGACAAGCTAGCCCAGAATACATCAGCGGGTAATTCCCATCTGTGCTAGTTCTGGGGCCGAATTGAATAGCAGAGGGACAAGACAGGAGCTCTGAGCCAATGAGAGCATTGTCAGATAAAGCCACACGGGAGGACAGTAGTGGTATGAGGCTATTGCCATCAGGCCCAGCTTGGTCCTTGAAGCAACAAAATAACACCACTCATGTTCAGAGACATATCATCACCTTGGGCAGGAATATGATATATTGACATCTAGCCACACTAGGAGGCAGGGTCTTTTGGGACCCTATTTGTCTTTATCTTTGCACTGTCCCTGGCCACCAGTGAGGAGGTACAGATAAGCCCACTATAACCACAGAATGGGCCAAAGGGATAAAGTGGCAGGCCTATGTGACCTCATGATGCACAAGGCTCCAGTCCGTATGTTTCCTAGGATCTACAAGTATCAGGCCCATGGCTATGCCTTCTCGGGTGTAGAAGAACTGCTCTACTCACTGGGGGAAGCCACCTTTGTCAACATGACCCAGCGTTCGGTGGCCGAGTCCCTGCTCCAAGTGGGGGTCACACAGCGATTTATTGATGACGTTGTCTCTGCCGTCCTACGGGCCAGCCATGGCCAGTCAGCATCAATGCCTGCCTTTGCCGGTGAGTGTACGGCCCTCAGCCTGCCTGTCTGTCCGCCTGCCCACATACTCAGCACTAACTTGGCCCCATGAAAACCTTTTTTCTGGCTTACTACCATTGCCCCTTTATTTTAAAAAACACATTCTATTTTCTTCATGTTGCCCATGTTCGCGATTGGGAGGAGTCTTCTTGGCAAGAAGGCCCAAGATCTTTCCTCCCTTTCTCAGGAGCCATGTCACTTGCTGGGGCTCAGGGCAACCTGTGGTCTGTGGAAGGAGGCAACAAGCTGGTTTGTTCTGGTTTGCTGAAGCTCGCCAAGGCCAGCGTGATCCATGCCACAGTGACCTCTGTGACCCTGCGCACTACAGGTGAGTAAACAGGAGTTTTGCCCATACCACTTCTAGCCAGCCTTCCTCCTCTTCGTCTGTGCCTCAAACCCTAGTGGATCCTGTTGAGAAGTATTTTTCAGAAAATCAGTGGAAGGCCCACCAACACTAGAGGGCACTGCCGTGGTTCATGGCAGAGCTAGGACGCTTCCATCCATCTATCTATTCCTTTGACCACTGAGAATTTGGGTGGCAATTTTACTTCAGCCAGTCAGCAGCAGAACCAGAGGAAGGAAGGACGGAGGCCTTATAATATGCAAATCAATGCTCACCCAGCAGTGGCATCAATGTGCAAAGAAAGGACAGCTCAGCTGCCCCGACATCAGACTCTCACTGCACCCCCAGTGCTGGGTCCCAGATGGAAGGGAGGGCAGTGAGTAGAAGCCAAGGAGTTAAGTAGACATTTATGTTCTCTCTCCTGCTAGAAGGGAAAGCCCTGTACCAAGTGGGGTATGAGACTGACAAGGGCAACAGCTCTGACTTCTATGACATCGTGGTCATTGCCACGCCCCTGTACTTGGACAACAGCAGCAGCATCACCTTTGAAGGCTTTACTCCTCCCATTGATGACATTCAAGGCCCTTATCAATCCACCGTGGTCTCCCTGGTCCATGGCTACCTCAACTCCTCCTACTTTGGCTTCCCCGACCCTAAGCTTTTCCCCTTCGCCAACATACTCACCACGGATTTCCCCAGCTTCTTCTGCACTCTGGACAACATCTGTCCTGTTAACATCTCAGCCAGCTTCCGGCGTAAGCAGCCTCAGGAGGCAGCAGTGTGGCGAGTGCACTCCCCGAAGCCCCTCTTCCGGACTGAGCTGAAGACCCTCTTCCGATCCTATTACTCGGTCCAGACAGCAGAGTGGCAGTCCCACCCCCTCTACGGCTCCCTCCGCAGCCTCCCGAAGTTCGAACTCCATGATCAGCTCTTCTACCTCAATGCCTTGGAGTGGGCGGCAAGCTCTGTGGAGATGATGGCTGTAGCTGCAAAGAATGTGGCCTTATTGGCTTACAACCGCTGGTACCAGGACCTGGACAAGATTGACCAAAAGGACTTAATCCATAAGGTCAAGACTGAACTGTGAGGGTTCCAAAGACAGGCCAGGAACTCTGTCCCACACTGAAGATGGAGCCCACCCTGTCAGCACAGGACTGACGAGGCCACATGGGCTGCTCTACTCTGCTCTCATATTTGAGCAGATGTCCCACGTGTGGGTCCAAGTAATCTACTATCTGCCTAAGAATCCTCTTAGACTCTTAGAGGCTGCCTTTTTTTTTTTAAGGGAAAGAAGAGGAAGAAGGTAGGAAATTCAAGTCAGTGTTTGATTTTTTTTTTTTTGAGGGGGTGGGTATTTTTGTTTTGTTTTGTTTTTGTTACTGTTTTTCGAGAAGAAATAAAAAGTCATCCTCCAAGCTACTTCTGACTTCATTTTCTCACAAGAAGCCAAGATGACTGTGGGAAGGAATGTAAAGTAGAGAACTCAGTTTTTTTTTTCCCCTTTCTGTCTTCCGTTACCTAAATGCCCAGCCTACAGTAAAACATTTATAACCAACTACTAAAGAGAAGGCAAGGCCAGAAAACGTAAGCATTTGGATGGGCCATTTGGTTCGGAACTTCCTTAGAGGCTGTCCCCATGCTTCCCAGACTGATACGACATTGACCCTGACTTTGCCATCCATAGAGTGCTGGGCTACCTAAGCTAGCTGGTAGAAAAATGGAAACAAGCTGAGCTATAGGAAGAAAGGAAGCTTTTGACCACCGCCGGAGGGATCGGCCATTTTCTTTACGTAAGGATACAAGAATCGTGTGATGGGTCTGTCTTGGAAAGGAGGCAAGTCCTTGGATGGTAGAGGTGGTTCTACCTCATCCCTCCCCAAACGTTCTCCCTAGCAGAGGAAAGAAAGATATGGGATGGGGTTCTCCGGAGGTTAATCTGGTGCTTTCTCTTCCACTAGCCTCATGGAGAGAGAATTATGCTTTGTTTTCTTCTTCAACCTATAAAGATGAGTAGATTGGGGCTAGAGATGTGGTTCAGTAGCAGAGTGCTTGCTTAGCATTGTGAGGCCTTGGCTTTGACACCGACAAACCATTACATAGATGGATAAAATAAATATTGAGGATCACAGGTGTAGCTCAGTGGAGGGGTATATATTTGGAATACATGAAGTCCCTGGTTCAAGTCTCAGCACCACAAAAAGATTACTTTTTGAAGTCAAACTTGTCTTTATTCCTTTGGACCAGTGCCATTCTGCAGAGGGATCACACACAGTGGCACCAGTGAGGGCCACCCATCCTTATCCCCCCCTCCCTTCATACCCACACAAACTGCTCAGACTTGCTAAGCTGCACTTTAGGGGAAGCCCTTGGGTACAGAGGAAACATGGCTACCACAGGATCCAAACCCAGGAGCTTGCCCAACAGATGGTCCTGAGATTCATCTGGCTGTTTCTGCTGGGAAGATAATAGCTCACAGTGAAGATATAACTTGACTGAGATCTCAGCTAAGTTTTATAGAACAACCCAGATCTGGAGTTTACCTTCATTGAGTTCAGCATAGATGAGAAACCTTCCCATGTAGTTAGATTCACACTGGAATGAAGGTTCATGCTTTACCAGGTGAACAGATGGTCTTTAGGACACAGGTGATCTGCGTGTGGCAGATACTACAGAAGCCATAAGACTGGCTGGCACATCAAGAAATCAGATCTTGGTTGAAACAGAAGAAAAACAAATAAAAACTGAACAATGAAGACATTACTGGACAAAATGAATGGAGGCCGTGTGCAGAGCACAGGGCAGTCCCCAGGTCCTCTTGTCACAGCCAAAGACTACTGTGTCAACAGGTCCTTAATGGGAGGGTCTCCCACAGCCACTGAGCCAAATTTCTAACGTAAGCCGTATGCACCAATACCTATGACCAGAGAAGGGCCAAGTACTGATGTTGGGCTTCAGACACTGGACCAGTAATGAGATCATAGAGTAAGCAGAATTTTTTAGAATAACAGGTTCTAATAATAATCTCTGGAGCAGAGGTCTTATCCAAATGTCATACCTGTGGAGGGACCTCTGTGCCCCCAACCCCCAAGCTCAGTGATGTCAAAATGTGTGATGGTGCCTTCCAATGAACTTTGATCCACAGATGGTACAGGCTGTCATTGTATGTCTGGTATCAGGCCAGAGGACCAAGGACAATGCAAAACATACCCTGCTAACTCCACTCCCTTGGGTCCCTAAGGAGGGTATGACTCAGACCCCAAGGAAGGTCCTCTGCTGGGCTGGGACTTCATACTAAGGCTGAGCTGGCTGCACTTCAGAGCCCTCCTTTGCCAGAGCAGGCAGGCCTAAACAGCTCCAACCCAAAGCCACTCCCAATGCCTGAGGCTGGCTTGCCCAAGCCTTTAAGTTCATCTGATGGTCTCATCATTTGCAGGACAGATTCCAGAAAGGGGAACACAAGCCAACTGAAAGCTTTGTTTCAGGGTCTACCTTAGCCTTCTTGAACCAGAACGGACACTCCCTCCCCAGACCCAGAGAGGCCTGTGAATCTGACCAGCAGAACATTAAAGGCACCATCCTTACCATTTATAGTCCTCTGTGTAGTATGATGATCACTTAAAACCCTGCACAAAGGGCCAAGAATAAAGCTCAGTCAATAGAGATCTTGCCTAGCGTGCACAAAGCCCTGAATTGTGGTCATCACTGCCAGTAATCTCAGCATTTAGTAGGTAAGGCAGGAGGATCAGTTGTTCAAGGTCATCCTTGGCTACATAGTAAGCTTGAGGCCAACATGGGGTACATGAGATTCTGTCGCAGAAAAGAAGGAAAGAAAAGGAAACCACAAAACTGCACAGATACTCTACTTTCTAGAGCAGATGACCCAAGCCAAGTATTTGGGGGTAGGGTGTTAAGGAATGCCTTGCCCCTACCTACTCATGAAGCAGCATTAAAGGAAGCTAGGGAGCTGATGGTAGGTCCCCCGGAAGCCTCTGCATTTATTTATGTGTGTCATCTTGTAGGAAGTGTGCATTTAGCTTTAGACTCAAGTAAAGTTTCTGAATTGATTATAGACTCACTTTTCCCAAGGCTTGAGCTCCCCTGCTCAGGCCCAATATGCCAAGTTTCAAGCCAGCAAGAGAGCTCAGCAGGTTAAGACACTGGCTCGAAAGCCCAAAGACTTCATTTCAACCCAGGACCCACCGGGTGCAAAGAAAGAACAGACTCCCAGAAGTTGTCTTGTGAGTTTCAAAGCACATGTGCTATGCATTCCTACACACATCCTAAAAAATATAAATAAAAATTAAAAATTTAAAGAGGCTACAGCTTTAACTGTCAGGATTATAAAGACTGCACAGGACACTGAAGATAGTGAAATCCCATCGGCTCCTTTCACAGATGAAGTGAAATTGCAAAAGCCATCACCCTTGTATAACATACGTATGCTAAGCATTCTAAGATTCTAATGGTCTCTCTATAAGGATGGCCCTTGCTCGCCAAGAAGAGGGTTTCCTTCCTACTTTTCCTACGCACACTACCTGTGCTCTCCCAGGACTCCCGCAGGTCAACTTCTCCCACTGTGACTTCAGTGAAGCCTTGAAGGTTCTTGGGCCCATTACAGGGTCCTATGACCCAGAGAGCAAAGGGCTTGAGAGATAAATAGCTCAGACTCTGAGAGATAAATAGCTCAGGGGTAAAGTACATACTTAGCATATATAAAGTCTAAGTTAGATAACCTGCATTTAGGGACACACATAGAGAGCATCTGTGGGAGCCTTAGAGCCAGAAGTGGCTGCTAAAGGGATCGGCATGAGCTGGCACATGGAGTCTATTTTCCATGTATCTGGAACCAGGCCAAAACTTCCCAGGGTAATTTTAACCAGTATACACTCTACAACAATACCAAAAAAGGTAAGTTACTTTCCAGCCCAGACAGGCACATACCTAACCATTGGCTTTTCGTGAATTAGACAAAGCATTCCACGCTGCCGCTGTTGTAGGCATATGAGCTCAAGCAACCAAGTAAAGTATCCTGCAGTGGACTGTTGACCCCTTGCAGGACATTAACTCTGAAGTGCATCTGGAGTTAACACCTCACCTACAGAGAATAGCCCAAGCCCCTCAGCTGTCCTAGGGGGAGGCAGGATATTTTTAGAGCCCAAGACAGCTGATTGGGGATTAGCTGTGGGATTAAAAGGCCCAGGAGGGGCAAGATTCAATTACCAAGGGGCAAACCCCAGTATGGGCGTTAGGATGACTCCATGCTGCCTGTGTTGGTCAGTAGAATATTTTGATGGAACTCAGTTATTCTCAGAGGGTGGTCACAAATGGCAGCATCAGCATCCTCAGGATCCACAATAATAGAAATTAAGAGAAGCCATAGTGTTCAAAAGCTGAAACAGCAAGCCCCACCTAAATCAGCATCTCTGAGTACCAGGCCAGAAGTCTTAACAAGCTTCTTGGGTGACTGACTCACTGACATTTTGAGGATCACAAATACTGATACTCCAACAGTGCATTGGCTGCATGAACAATGACCTACCCAGTTTGCCTTGCATCTCTTGAGTGTTCAAAGTCAGAGTTCTTGGAGGGGGATGAAGATTTTAGACCATCTTTGACAACCAAGGGCTCTTTTGTGGGAGTTTAGGACTTCTACAAAGAATCCTGGAATGAGCACAACCCTTCCAATCTGTGACCAGAGTCATCTCCACAGCATGCAGGAGAGGCCAAGCCCTAGCTTGGTACTAACAGAACCCGGAGCCAGCCTTTTAGGAGTGTGTGTCTTAGGAATTTGAGTTCATTGGGGATCATATTGGCTTATGATAGCCATAGTCCAGTTACAGCTGTTACAAGGAAGTCTGTCACCATCTTAAGTGACAAAATAGAAGTCTCGTATATCCGGGGCTATACTCACAGCCAAGAGTTAGCCTTGAATCTCCCACCTCCAGAGTACTGGGATTACAGGCACGTACCACCGTTGGCGGTACTGAGGGACATCCCGGCCCAGCATTTCTAATAGCCTGGTTCGCTTTTGTGAAACTGAGTTCTGGGAAATACTCAAGCTGATCTGACATTTGTGTCCCAGGGATCTCCAACCCCGACACAATTTCAGCTTCCTAGACACAAGAAGCAAGTCCAATGCTTTCCTTTATAAAGGACAACGTTTACTGTTTATCAGCCTTACGGGGCACAGTGGGTACAGGGAGGAAGGAGTTGCAGTGGCCACTGGGTTGGTGGCTCAGAAGATGCAGGTGCAACCCACAGCGATGGTCTCCATGACGACGCGGTGGCGGCAGGGCCCAGGGCGTGGAGGTTGCGGACAGAGGCGGCGGCGCACTGGCACCTGGCTGAACACCGGCACACTCACCATGCTGCGATCTTCCTGCATGGTGAAGGGGTTCACGCAGCCCAGACATAGACACCGCGCTTCGGGCAAGTCCGCAGGGATGCGGCTGGGGTCGTGGTTGATGCTGCCGGGAGCGGGTGGGCCGGAGAGAGCAGGGTGAGTGCCACCATCAACAACAGAGGGCGCTGCTCGTGCCATCCCCAGGGGGTCCTGCGGAGTTAGGGTTAGGGCCAGTGGCCTGGGTGTGTTGTAATAAACTCGGCCTTCCCAAAAAAAGGAGACTGAAATCTGGAAGCTAGTCAGGCTCTGTGTCACACTGTGTCGCCAGCTTCCTCCTTTCACCCAGTAAGACACCACATGTACCATGAAAAAACCCAAGTCTGCCTTCTTCTTTTTCTGCTCTACCTTATTTTTATATTGGGGGGATTCATCTACATGGATAAAATGTCCAGGCACGGATGTAGAATCTGCGTTGGAAGAGGACCTGAGCCTGTGTTTTATTGTTTTACCGAACCTCAGAGGCTCAATAAGCTTTAGGGTATTGTGGTTTGGTTTGGATTGATCCAGTTTTTCTTTTCCTTTCTTTTTTTTTTGGGGGGGGGGAGGGGTTGGGTTTCTTTGTTGCTTGTTTTTTATGTTCGAAGGGGGGTCGGGTCTTATTTTATAGCTCAGGGTGACCTCCTGCCTGCAATCCTCTTGTCTCCGCCTTCCCAGCACTGGAATCACCCTGTGCCCAGCTCAGCAAGGAGTCGGTTTTGTTTAATTCTGTCCTACCTACCTGGTGTCAGTCACCTACCTCATTTTGCATAAGAGCTCCTTGGAAATAAACGTGACGTCTCATGAATGGGCCTACAGTTTGACAATCTCCCTGACGGACAAATGGGAACAGCCAAGTAGGAGCAAGCTGTGGTGTCAAGGACCCTTACTGATTCCGTTGTCATATTCTAGGACTATACCATTCATCACAGTAGCTACTGGCCACATGTGCCGACCTAAATTTGAGTCGCTCTAGACTAGTCCGTCAGTCTCATTCCAGTGATTCAGTAGTCACCTGGCTACCACGGTGGACTTTATCACAGGAAGTTCTGGCCAACAGAGCTAATCTAATCTTAGGGATATAAGCAGCATGGTTGGTAAAGCTCTGGCCTGAGTTTGTGAGTGAGCCAGCCGTTTCCTCATTCTATCTAATCCATGTACCTTGAGCCCTTCTGCATGCTGACCTAGGAGGTGGAGCTGGACACACAGACATTGCTCTGCAACTCAGAGCAGTGAAGTGATCCCCAAGCCAAAATGGGGGCCAGGCACCCTAAGCTGGAGAGGCAGGTGTGTCTGGGCATCAATTCTAGGGAGTCTGACTAGGTAAGCATAGGAGCTTTGAGGTCGTTCCCAGGCAAGATGGTGCCTGTCTTGACATGAAAGAGATGTGAACCATTGTGCTGAGACTTGGGCATAAAAGACAGTGCTGTATATGTCTATCTGTTTATAATAGACTGTGAAGTACGTACCGCCATTACTAACATCTGAGGAAACTGAGCCTAAAAAAAGGTATTCAACAACTGACTGAAGGCTTCACAGGTAGTGAGATGCAGATTAAAATTCACCTGAACCCGAGGTCTTGAACACACAGGACACAGTGGCCTGCTGTGCCCAGCCCACCTACCTGTATCCCCAAGGAGACAGGCTTCTCTTGTTGGACAGCCACAGCTGCAGGTTGACCTCACATTTCTTCTTGGCTGGCTCAGAGCTGTTCCTCAACTGGGCCACCATCTCCCCAAGGCCCCTCTCGTACTCTTCCATTCGAGCGTAGGGCTTCACTCGGGACACCAGGTCCAGAGGCACCTGATGAGGCCCAGGGGCCAAGGGACCAGGTCTTCCTTGTCCTCTCCTTTTGCTTTTGGTGTTCCGGGGCAGGCTTGGCCCCAGGAAGATAGAGACGGCCAGAAGGAAAAGCTGAGAAAGAAGGCTTTTGGTCAAAAGCTAGAACCAAGTCTCCATGGGCCAAGGCTAAGGGTTAGGGCAGATT
Source organism: Phyllotis vaccarum (assembly GCA_033318265.1). Taxonomy (NCBI): domain Eukaryota; kingdom Metazoa; phylum Chordata; class Mammalia; order Rodentia; family Cricetidae; genus Phyllotis; species Phyllotis vaccarum. Next base: position 27,120,342 of record JARWLC010000009.1, read on the forward strand.
AGAGAGGCCTCTGCATTGGCCAGCTTGTGAATGGACACTTGTTTTGTATTAGGCGCTGATGAACCCCACCACCACACACACACATCTTGAAGTTCTTAAAATCAGTTATATCCTGAAAATCCCCCTCCCCACCCTAGTTACCCAATCTGTAGACCACAGTTCCTTCCCAGGACAGCTCCACTGCCTCCTTACTGGCTTTCCCAAGCCTGTCTGACTTCTAGTCAACTCACCACATCAAAGCCAATGTCAGCCATTGAAAAACGTATTTAATGTCCTTTCTGAGGCCCTCAGGGGTCTCTGTGGGCTCTAGGTCACTGCCTCAGCGATGCTTCTGGACACCTTGGCGTTGCCATGCCCCACAAGTCTGCAATTGTTCCTAGACATGTGATCTTTGATATCCCCTTCGCTGCTTCCCCAGGGACAGACTCCCTGAGAGCACTGAGATACTTTCCACACACACATCTTCATCCCTCCTGCTTGTATTTGCATAGTGTCAGAAGCACATGCAGAGTGAAGGGATCCCCCCACTGTGTCCTGCTAACTGTGGGGGTGGAGCAGAAGGGCAATGGCAGTGACTGGTGCAGGGTGGCTGGAAGGCAGGGCTCCCTCTTGGTTTGGACCAGCAAGGTGGCTGGGCCCAGTTTTTCTGGAGACGCATCCAATGGAATAAGAAGCAAGAGTCGTGAGCAGAGGGAGCCTAAAGTCTTCCAGGGACGTGAGAGGGGGTTGAGCCACTTATAGGCTCTGCTGAAAGGAAATGATTCGAAACAGAGTGGGTGAGAAGGAACACTGAACAGAGCTGGCGCATGGTTCCTGTGAGACTCCATTTTCAGATCTCTCTCTCTCTCTCTCTCACACACACACACACACCACCCCCTCCTCAGCAGCAGACAACTTGCCTCATTCCTATTCACCTTTTCTCACTACTTTTATGCTTTCCCTGTACCTCAGCCCACAGGGGCTGGGCCTGGCTTATTATCCAGGCTACCCAGCAGGCCTCGACCCTTGGAAACAAGTTCCAGCGTATAGCCCCTCTTGGCAGAGCCATTTTCTGGCATAACATGTCAGCAGTGAATCAGGTTGCTAAATTCTTCCTTTTGGTCCTACATTTTGCTGTGAAATATTTTCCTCACTGCGGGCGTCCTCAGATGAGCTTCCCACACCGTCCTCAACTCACCTTCCAGGGGAAACCAGACTCAGCATCCCCTCCTTCAATTTCCAGACGGGAAACAAAGATGGAAAGGTTTTCCCAAGATCATGGACTGTGCCCAGATCTAAGGAGCCAGGTCTGGAAAAACTCTAGTGCCCGAGTCTGACCAGATTACACCAGACAGTTCTTCCTGAAAGAGTTCTAGTGTGACTAGGCTGTGCCCAGAGCTGGAGCCCAAGCTTGGGCCATGACTGCAGGCTGAGACCAGGCTCTGTTTCCTCTCTGGGCCTGAAGGAGAAGACAGAACTGGTCCCTGCAGATTCCAAGCCAAACACAGGCAGCCATTAATCAATGGGAAGAACAGCTACAGAGAAGGGAGCCCCACGTACCAGGCTGTGTGGCCAGTCCATTCCACCAAGCCAGGCAGCAGACCTGCAGCTGCCACCCGCCAGGAACCCCAGATGCCGCAGAGAGAGAATGGCAGCAACAGGATGGGACTGGGAGGCAATTATAGCTCCACAGAGGGCTGCTGGGGGTGTGGGTGGGTGGGCTCACTGTCAGCTGGGAGCCTTGGGCCCCCAGCTGGCTGGGCCTTAGCACAGTGGCAGGCGGTGAGGGGTGTGGGGGTAGGCCAGGAGCCAGGCCCTGAGGTGCCCAGGGGCTGTTGACCGAAGGACAATGCCCTGTGTGTCTGGTGGGGCCCTGGCTGATGGCACCTCCGCCTGTGGCCTGCGGCAGGCTGACCAGCCAGCACCCACAGCGCCAGTTAAGACAATCAGCTTCGTTTGCTTTGGGAATGGCGAGGGGGGAGAAGGGATGGGCTGCTGGTTGGTCAGAAGAGAAAATGCACTGAGATTGTGTTGGCTCAGAGCCAGACATTACTATCTCCCAGGGAAACAGCCTCAGGTGAGTTCAGTTAGTTCACAGGCAGGGAAACTGAGGCATGAGCGAGAAAGGAATTTTCCAGGTATTTCGCAGTGAATCAGCAGTGTCAGAGCTGGGATTTGGGCCTGGTTCCTATCCAGAACTCAACACACCACCCTATACTGTTTGTGTTGGGATATTTTCTGCACAGTTCTAGCCCTCTATGAACATTTTTCTGAGTCTGTTGGGCGAAGGTGCAGATGCCTAACAGCTTCATGGCCAACTGTTATACCTTTGTGGAGTAACATTTACCATCTTCCATGAGAGACCTCCACTTTCAGGGCCTGTCCCCTGTATAACTGACTGCTTATGGCCTTCCTCATCTCTCAGCCTCAATTCTACTCTCTGTATTATGGGACTTACACCCTGGAAATAGTGGCCTCCCTGACCCCTACTTAATGTCTAAGTCTGTTTCCAAAATATCTCTTAAGGCTACTACAAGAAATAAGCCACGTCATAGCTGACAATGCTCGGCACAAAGTAAGTGCTCAATAAACACTCGAGTGTTTATTATAAAATGATGCTGTAATCATTATAATTATTATGTCTTATTATATACAACAGCTGTCTTAGCATTAGGGCTCATGTGTCTTTGCACGGCTCCCCTACATTCCCTCAAACCAACCCTGCTGGCTGAGACACTGCATACAGCCTTCTTAAAAGCAGGCTGCAGCTTCACAAGCTTGGGTGAGCCCAGGGTCCCTGGGCCCCCAAAGCTAAACTGATTATCCTCTAAGGCCACTCACCTTGAGTGAACAGTCAATTGAATGTGAGTGAGTAGCAGATACAGTCCCTGGGAGGCATGGGGGAGGGGGCAACAAAGGAGGAATGAGCGGGCAAGCTTTTCTGCCTTGTCTTGCTGAAGGCCAGTCTTGGCCATTTACAAGAACTGGTGAGAGGCGGAGGGCAGGGTGAGAGGCTCCTGAATGTCACAAGATTAATCTGTGCAGGGCAGGTTTCCACAGCATAACTGAGGAGCTGGCTGGGGCGTGAGCTTCTTGAGAGATACCACCATATTTGGTCAAATACTAGACAGGGCTCTGTTCTGTCCTTGGAAACTCCAGAGGGCGGGAGACTCTGAAAATACCTCCTTGGGCAACAAGCCCCCACCCCCAGCCCTGGCTGTCCCAGCCCCTCTTTGAACAAATGAAAGGACCTGGCTAAGGGCTGAATGGGGGTAGCTTGGCTACTCCTCAGCCGCCTTCTGCTGTTGCAGCGAGGTCCACAATAAGGTAAAGAAATTGAAAGATGCGTACTGGAATATGGAGGTTCCTCTGCCTTTCAGAACCCCAGAAATATCCATCCCCTTACTGGCTAGTACATGGACTCTTCCTTCTGACACTTGAGGATGAAACAGCTGCCCAGGGCCCAGTGGTAGGGTGTGCTAATAGAGATTCCCAAGTAACAGGGCCTGGTAGTGCAGCCTGTGATTTCATCGCTTGGGAAATGGAAGCAAAGGAATCAGGAGTTCAGGGACATCTTCAGCTACATGTCGTATGCAAGGCCAGCCTGGCATAGAAGGTGGGTGTGGATTTATTTCCAGTGAGAGTCCAGAAATCTTGATGTAGGAAATCCAGGAGTCCTCTTTTTATACAGCCAGACTGGAAGCAAGAGGTCATTTCTTCTTACATAGTTCACTCCCCATCTCGTGTTAAAACTCAGGGAGGGTGGGCCTTCCCAGGTTCACAAGGGCTTTCCCAGGCTCACACAGCATTTATGCTGGAGCTGGAAGCAGAACTAGCTCTCTGGGTCTATCCACTGATCCTCTGTCAATGCTTCTACTGACAGCCTTCTTGACAGCTAGGTCAGTTCTGAGCGCTCAGATTGCTTACAGTGGGACCCAGGAACATCAGAGTGACTGTCACAGGTTTCTCCATTCCTGAGATGTCTCAGACCAGAAAGAAACCTCTTCCTCTGGCCTTGGCCTTTAGAAATCATGGAAGGGTCATCATTTTGTAGTGATGTCCAGAGTATAGACCTGTGGAACCCAGTTTCAGAGGTCGGTGCAAGGCCAGAAATGAAGGTTAAGAAACCAGGAGTTCAGGGGCTCCTTCTGCCCCGTGAATGGCCATCAAGTCCTTGGATCTTTATGAAAAAAGCTTAGACGCACACGTGAAGAGGCATAGATGGGCAGCAGCAGTGACTGGAATCCCTGGTACCTGCACTACAGACCTGCAGGGAGCGTCTCTGCACCCACCACTAGATGGCACCAACAGACAGCCAAACAGCCCTGAAGGCCAGTACAGCCCATTCCTTTTTCTAGGGGAAGCTAAGCAGAGTGAGTGAGCAAGGCCCTGTGTCTGCCCCTGACTTCCCAGTGACACTGCTGCTGAGGAGCTGCGCTAAGGGTGTGTACATCAGAGCAGGGATGGCCAGCCAGTCTGTGGAGGGCAGTAATGACTGAGAGCTCCTCCCTCCCTCCCTCCCTCCCTCCCTCCCTCCCTCCTTTTCTTTCCTTTTTGTTTGGTTTTATCAAGACAGGGTTTCTCTGTATAGCCCTGGCTGTCCTGGAACTCTTCTATAGACCAGGCTAGCATTAAACTCAAAGATCCGCCTGCCTCTGCCCCCAAGTGCTGGGTTTAAAGGTATGTGCCCATCTGTAATTAAGAGTTTCTATCTGCTGACCCCCAAGTACTTGCTTCCTTTGAACATCTACAATGTACTAGGCCTTTAGTGTGTGAAACACGGCACCATAGTCTCAGAAAATAGTAACTATGAAGTTGGGGCAATAGTTCAATAGTTCAATCCCTAGAAGCTAAGTAGAGGAGCCAGGAGTGCTGATGTGCGTTGTAATCTCAAATCCTTAGGATTTGCTGGCCAGTTAGTCCAGCCTACTTGGCAAGCCCTTAGCCAATGCGAGAACCTGTCTCAAAGAAACAAGATGGCTGGCTCCTGAAGGATAGCCTCTGAGATTATCCTCTGGCCTCCTCCACATGTACCAGCACACATGTGCACACACACATGCACTTACATGCATGCTTAGGAGGAGAGTGTAGGGGAAGAAGACAGTAACTAGGAATAAAAATTATTATTATTAATAATATATATATATATATATCTCACTTATTAATGCCCACCTCCTGGGAGCCAGGCAACGCTAATTCCTCCAAGTACATTTCATGGGACAATCCCAACACACCTGTGGTGCATTCCCACTTTACTCTCTATTGATAACTGGGGAAACTGAGGCTTTGAATGTCTACTTAACCATTTGCCTAAAGTCACAGAGATACAGAGCAAGTTTGTTTTACCCCTATGTCTCCTGTAGGTAGAGGATGTTACCCCTGAAGGGGAGGGCTGCTCATCACAGAGGATCTATAACACCTCAGCCTCATCCAGTGTTCTCAAGCAACCCAGATGGGGCAAGGTTAGGAGCTCACGAAAGAACACTATATCTTGGGGAAACCTAAGAGCTCTCCAGCTCGTGATGGTCTAACTATAATATTTCCGACATATAGAAAGCACCTGCCAACATGTGATCCACTCAATCAAACCAGTTGTAACACAGGATGCTTTTGCTGGAACTTGGGATGAAGGACCCTGAGTTCCAGCTGGACCCAGAGGAGCAGGTACGACACCCAGGGTAGTTAAGACTACTCCACGGGTTGATGGATTTTAGTACTGGTCCTGTCTTCCTCATCAAAGCTGTGTGATACTTTGGGAAAGGAACTGGTTCATATGAGCCTCTGTTTCTTCTATACAATAAAGACAACAACTTAGGGCTGGGCACATAGCCCAGGTTGATAGAGTGCTTGTCCAGCATGCACAAAGCCCTGAGTTCAATCTCTGGCACTTCACAAACTAGGTGTGTTGGCTCATGCCTGTAATCCCAGCATTCAAATGGCAGAGGCAGGAGAACTAGAACTTTAAGGCCATCCTCAGCTACACAGTAAATTTGAGGCCAGCCGAGGCTACAAGAGACCCTGTCTCAAACTAGTAATTTTCACTGGGTTACTGTAAGGATTGCACAAGAATGGATATTAAAGTGCTTTGTGCAATGCCTGGCAAAAGTGAGGGTCTCACTAACGATCAGCAGAAATTAGAATTGCTGTTACTAAAACGCGTTTGACTTTGGCTTTCAAGGATGCTTTTGGAGTGTTTCTAGGTAGAAATTCAGCATTGTCTGGCTGGGACAAGGAAAGAACCAGTGGAAGAATGTAGAGGCTCCTCTATTCATGTGCCCACCCCAGAACATCAACCAGGTCAGGAGGTCTGACAGACCCGGGCCCAGATCCTGATGGAGGGGATCTAGTTAGGCACGCTTGCTTACAGGCTCTTTTGCTGGCATGAGCCCCCAAAGAAATCCCTCCAGGAGGTCCTGCCCCCTCTGCCATACTTCTTCCCCCTCCCTCCTGGGTAGGAATCCTTCTCCCAAGTCCTTATTTGCACAAATGCCTGCCTCACTGCTCACCCCAGCCAAGAGGGTCTATTTTAAGCTCCAGAGACTGGAACATTGTTGGTGGGAATAGCCCTAGCCAGCCAGCTCCCAGTTTTCAAAAAAGGGAAAGGCTGGGTGAATGAGATGTGTAGAAGGACAGCCACGTCAGCAGGACCCTAGGCCTGGGTCTAGTATCTTGCACCCCAAAGGGTGGATGATGTGAGTTGGAGTTGGTTCTCTGGTGACCAACTCTGAGATACCTGTCGGCCAGTGTCCAGCACTAAAGATACCAAGGTCTTGCTTCTAGGCTGTCGATTGACCATGTGCTCTGCTTTGTGACTGATTAGCAGTCGGCACCCAAAGACATCCCCCACAGGCAGCTCCCCCTTGCCAGCCCTTTCAGTGTAGGGTCTTGGCTGGTGACCTTCCTGCCTTCCAGAGACATTCTTCTCTCCGGATACACATTCCATCTTTGATGAAACAGGCACTTTGTATTTGGTCCCTTTGGGCTGTTTTTGTTGTAAATGTGTTTCTTGTGCACTTTCCTGGGTGTATTCTTGCTCTTTAATTATTGTGAAGACTAATGTTTAAAACATAGACTCTGGGAGCTGGAGAGATGGCTCAGTAGATAAAAGCACTAACTGCTCTTCCAGAGGACCAGGGTTCGAGTCCCAGCACCCACATGGCAACTCACAACTGTCTGTAACTTGATATCCAAGAGATCCAACACCCTTACATAGACATATATGCAGGCAAACCACCAATGCACATAAAATAAAAATAATAAAAAAATCCATAGACTTTGAACCAAAGTAACCAGGACCCCAGTCAGAGGCATACAGCAGCTGAGCTATTGGAGTCACCTGAGGCTGGCACCCCAACCTCCATCAAAGAGGAGGAAATATGAAAATGAGGTCATATGTGCAACATGCCTGTAAGTGTGCCATGAGTGGGCTAGCTCCTGTTTGCTTGTGGATGTTGTTCTTAGCTCTGTCCTATCAAGTAGGACAGTAGTCAGTTTAATTCTAAAACCTTCTAGTTCCCAGAGAGACTCCAAAGTAAAAAGGAACAACCCTAGGAAGAGTAGGTACTCCATGTGTTTCAGCAGAGTCAGAAAGCCTGCCTGGGGACACTGTATAAGACAGGTAGGGGATCTAGCTTCCCAAGCTTTAGAAGCTCCCAGCATGGAAAAGTCCTGATCTTCTGTCCAAGCTCTAGGACCTGATAAGCATAGTCCTTCTGCCTGGACTTGCTCAGGCCTGGGCCGGAAGGAGCAGGATATAAAACAGCCTGTGTGCATAGTCCAGGCACCAGGCTCCTGCTCACCCACACATCCACACCTCAGACCCAGGGAATGTTTACAATCTTCTAGAGTTTTCAGGACCCTTGACACCCAGAAGTCCAAGCTCCAGTGAAGGGAACTAGCCAGGCTGTTGGGACAGGGGGAAGAGATGGGACAGCCAGCATCTTCTGCTAGCTTATGGCAAGTTTAGGAGTGAGGTGGAGTAGATTGGAGAGCTGTCCCTTAAGCAGATCAGATTTAATAGCAGGCTCTAGCTGGATAGACTGGAACTGAGCTGTTTAACTGGAGGTGGCTCTGTGGTGTGGATCTGGGGACGTGTGGCCTGGAGGGCAGTGTCTCAGTGCTTTGCTGAGGTTCTGGAGTACTACTTTCAGGCAATGAGTATATCTTATTTGCCTGCCTTGGAGAGCCAGGGGCCAGGATGACCATGCAGATTTGCTCACATTCTCCCCAAGGGCACCTCGCAGCCCACCATTTGGGAAACAGACTTTGAGCACAGTCTCTTACCTTTCAGCAAGGAGGCTTGGTAGCCATTGCCAAGGCTTCTGCTCCTATCCTATTGACCTCCACAGGTGCTCAGGACTACAGTGACTCACAACCCAGCCTCCCCGGCTGTGTGGCCTGTGTGGTTTGGAGGAAATGGTGATGGTTAAATGTAATCTCTAGGTAGTGAACAGTGTTCTTCGGGGCTTCAGCTCGCAGGCAGTGGGAGAGGCTTACTCATGCCACTTAGCAAATGCATGTTTAAGTAACTTGTGCTCAACATGTTCCAGGCATTGGGGAAACAGCACAGGATAGTTACACCAGTTCCAAAACTTGTGCTCCAGTGGACAGTGGCTGAGGTGTTGATGCCCCTTGGAAAAGCTCTTGCTGAATACCTCTGCTCAGCCTTCTGCATCTCCCATATTTATGGCAACTGCTGCATCTCCTGGGAAGCCTGTGACCCTGGGCTGAGCTCGCATGGAGAAAAAGTGCTGTCCCCAGAATGTGAAGTCTCACCAAATGTCCATGGGAGGTCAGTTCTCTAGTTATCAGGAAGAAAGTAAAGCTAATCTGTGTGATGTTGGCCATTTCCAGAGCCTGGCTCTCAAGAAAGAAGTCCCATTGCTCTGGTGTTAGAAAGAGCTTCACAGCCTCTGGTTCTGGGACACACAAGATTTAGACAGAGGTAGGTGACCACTGCTTGGGGGTAAGAGTGATACTCCTCGCGGGCATGCAGCACTCTGCATTTTAAAAGCAGACATTCCCATGACTTCATTTCCTCAATACAGGAAGTGACATCACTGTGAATATTTAGCAGAAGAAGAAAGAGTCCCAGGGAAGAGAAACAACCTGCCCATGGCCATACAGTGAAGGAAAGCCAGACAGAGCTTGGAGTGAAAGCTGGGCCCGTGGCATCCCTAATCTTTGCCCTGGTTTAGAAAAAAGTAAGACCCGCTGAAATCAGAGGTGTGTGACCCATCCTCAGACGGCTTCCACCGAAGCCAAAGCCAGACAAATGATTTCAAACTGTGTTCACCATCGCCTGTAATCTGTCCACATCTGCACGGCAGAGGATTTATCTGTCAGAGGGCTTCATGCCCGAGTGCCAGGACACTGAGTCAGTTCTGTGGGGATGCAGAGGTCAAGCTGACCCGGCTCGGTCTTCCTAATGTGCTCTCCTGGAGACGGCCTAGTTTGTCTGTTACACATGGCTGTGTTCAGAGGAGTTTCTCTCCAGAACTAGTATTTTCTTTTTTTATTTCACCCCATTATCTCGTCCCCAGGCTAGGTCTGGCTGGGCATTCCAGAATCGAGTGTCTCCTTAAGGAAATTGACAATCCCTTCTTGAACTCTCAAGCTCCACAGGACCATCACAGAGGGTTGGTGCAGCAAGGTGCCCTCATCACCTATGCTATGTGACCTATACAGGTCAGAGAGCCCCTTTCATCAGAAGCATTCAGAGATGCAGAGGTGCAAAATTTCCCTCATACTCATGCCCATAAGCATCACAGCTGGCTTAGAGATCTGAGATCTGTAGACAATCTACAGAGACCAAGGATAGATTTTGGAATATCTATTCCAACCACACACTTCATCTGAGCAAAATTCATATCTCTCTCTCTCTCTCTCTCTCTCTCTCTCTCTCTCTCTCTCTCTCTCTCGCTCATACCTCTGGTCTAGCATGTGAGAAGCAAACGCTCTACCACTGAGCTTCACTTTTTTCTCTCTTTTAGTTTCTCATCTGTAAAATGGGGGTAATGAGGAAGTACCGCCTGGATACTTTGCTGGAAGTGGAGCTGGCAGGATGGAGATTAGGTTATCAGCCCAAGAGTCTGGTTCATAGAGCTTTCTGTCAGCTCTCGGCACTACACTGGCTGGCCAGTGTGGGCTGCCTCTCCCCACTGCTCCCCAAGTCAGCCCATTTCACCCTAGTCAGATCTCCCACTACAGGTGCCTCCCCTACTTCTGATTGTTTTTGTTTTTTTTTTGTTTTTTTTTTTTTTTTATTTTCATTTCATCTCTCTGGGTAGAGACCAGGGACTGAATACTGAGGCAGAGAAAGGTGTGCCTGTGTCTTTTCAACCCCTTACCAGAGGTATGCAGCTCAAGTTCATTACCAAGTTCTTCGGTGTCAACGAAAGTCCAGAAAGGACAAAAGACTGACTCAGTGTCACACAGAATTCAGTGTCAGAGTTAGGACAAGAGCCCATTTCCTTTACTCCAAAGCTTGGGGCTTTCCATGCACCACCTACAGGGACACCAGGCTTCACCATTTAGACAGAGCAGGGGGCGGGGGGGGGGGGGTGTTTCGCCGGTTCGCCTTGGAATTATGGCATGTCCACTCTTCACAGGGCTCTACTCCAGCGCAGTTATAAAGCTAAGAACCTTATAAACATTACCTTATTAAGGCTTCTTGGAAGCCCAAGGTCATAGCTCCTCTGGGTCATGGGAGACCAGCTGCATGTCCAGTGCACAGAGGACCACATAACATTTTTCACTTGGTTTAACAAACCTGGCTTCTAATTATAGGATTTGTTTAACAGTCCTGAGTGGTTTATGAAGGAAGAAGACTCAGAGTCAGGAGCAGCCCTAAAGGTGAACTAAGAGTATCAAATGGAAAGGTTGGGCCTGTGAGGGTGTCAGCAAGGAGGGGAGCCCTGCAGCACGGCAGTGGATAGGCAAAACAGTCCATGTGCAAACCAGGCAGCGTGTGGTGGTAATTTTCTCTAATCTCACTAGCCAGGTTGCTCTCAGTTGAAAACTCTTCCTCCCAACTCCCTTCTGTTAGCCCAACCCTTTGGCACCTGTCGTGAAATGTGGAGCTGTCCTACAGCACGCAGGTAGAGTAATCACCTGTTGCCCCTGCCATGGTACCATCACCATGGTCAAGCTTCTTATTCACAGAGACAGGGAATAGATGCTGATATGGGAGGATGTGGGGGAGGTGAATAGCATTCTGCTCCTCTGCAGCCAAGCTTGGGCACAGAGAAGTTGCAAGAACCAACATCCCCCATGCCAAGAATATGAGGGGCCAGGCCATCTACTGTGTTGTCATGACCCTCCAGACTAAACTGCTCAGTCTATGCCCTCACATCTGAGACCCTGCAAATCCTTTCTAGGTCTCAAGTCTCCCAAACCTCACAGCACCTATATCCTGGGGTTAGCATACACAAGCACATACACACAAACACCCCAGAACCTCTCAAACAGAAATGTTTTACATGTGCTTAAAACTAAGGTAACATTTTTTTTTTCCAAAGTAGGTGTCATTCGACATTTAGGAAAAATACAAGAGGCTGCTGTTTTTACTTCTAAATTCTACTTTTAATTTGGGTTAAAGTAATCTATTAACCTAATAGCACTTTATAATGGAGTGGAGAAATGCCTCAGTGGTTAAAAGTGCTTGCTGCTCTTGCAGAGGCCCCGAGGTCAGTCCCTAGCATCCATGTCTGATGGCTCTCAGCTGCTTGTAACTCCAGAAGATCCAGCGCCTTCTTCTGACCTCCACAGGCACCCGCACACACGGCATATGTCCACTTAGACACATACAAACCTTTTTAAAGTATGAATAAAGACCAGAAAGGTGGCTCAACTGGTAAGAATCCGTGTTACCAAGCCTGACAACCTGAGTTCAATCCCCAGGACCCATTAGGCAAGCACCCTGCCAATGAACTGCATTCTCCAGCCGGTATTTCATCTGTTTATTGGCAGTGTCTCCTGGCTGGCATGGAACTCCTGATACTTTTGCCTCAACCTCTCCAGTGCTGAAATCACACACACACACACACACACACACACACACACACGCACACGCACACGCACACGGTGTGCATGTGTGGGGGAACGATTTTTCTAAAAGCCTTTTTTGCTCTGTTCTGAACGCTTGTAAACTGTTTCCAAGAAGTTTCCCAGACTTCCCAGTAGTGTGCCCTGTGGATCACTGTGACAGGGAAGCTTAATTGGTAACTGGTGTGTACTGACCCGTCTTCTCCAAGAGACGGTGAGAATCTCTCACAGCAGGAATGTAGTCTTTATTCTTGAAGCACCTCACCTGTGCATTATGAGGTCAAGGCAGGAGTTAGTATCTCAGTCCCAATAAAGGCATGAACAAATGCATGCGTACATTAACTCCACCCCATTCTGAAGTCCCCTGTGCTTCATCATGTCACATGGCTCTCATGTCACATAATGCTGTCTTCTCTACAGTGAGATTGCTCCTCCCTCAGCCCTTCCCTCTTTCATTTCCCAGAATCCATTTTCAGAAAACAAGACAGATGTCCCTGGATTCAGACACATCTAAAGCTGAACTTCAGTCACAAGGGCCATTGGTGTCCATCTAGCTTAGAAACACGGAAGAAATGAGTTTTCTCTCTTTTCCAAAAAGAAATGTTGGCAAACACCATAATAGAAATGGGCTGACTTCCCCAGCTTGCCACTGTGGTATCCAGGGCAGTACTCTGTACACAAGAGATACTCAGGCATTTTTGTTGGAGAAAAGAAGTCAGTCAGCATGCCTGCGTCCTTCAGCAAGCAAGCTCCAAGTGCAGGAGAGCAGACCCAGGCAGAGAGACCCCTCTTCACTCTCCCTCAGTGCCCTGCTCACACTCTGTCAGTTGAGCAGAAAGTATGAGCCCTTGTCCCTGATTGGGTGTCAAGAGTCCCAGAGCAAGGCAGTGTCCAAACAGATGAAAAGTATGGCTCCCTGGTTCAGATCCCTTCTCAGCACTGTACTGAGTGTGGGACTGCATTTCCACTGAATTCCTAAGGCACAAAGAAAATACTGGTGGTAAGAAATGTCATGGCTGAGAGAAGACAATTACCTTTTGAAGTAATCCTAAGATAAAAATAATAATAATAAATAATAATAATAAAGGGGGCTGGAGAGATGGCTCCATAGTTAAGAGCACTTGCTGCTCTTTCAGAAGATCTGGGTTTGGTTTCCCAGTATCTCTATAAAGGCTCACAAACACCTGTAACTCCAGCTCCAGGGGATCTGATGCCTTCTTCTGTCCTCTGGGGGTACTGCACACACATGGCACACATACATATATACAGACAAAACACTCATTCACATAAAGTAAATAAGTCTTTAAAATATTAAAATTACTATAACAGAACAACAAACCTGGGTATAGTATAATAGCCTAGTGGAAGGAATTTACAAAGTTAGTTCTCAGCATGTGGAAGTGTTTAGAGTATGTGAGAGTTCTAAGCGCCACAGTAGCTTGAGAGAATTGTGTATGATGGAGCTTTCCATCTAGTAGTATAGAGACTTTCCAAGAGAGAAACAACACCACACACACACACACACACACACACACACACACACACACACACACACGTGCACACGCACACATGTGCGCAGGCACACAGGTACTCAATGCACACACACACACGCCTACTCATTTCCAAAAGGGAACCTATGACTGACCAAAGTGATGATTGGACCTAAGTCCATCTTGTTGGAGCAGTGCATTTCTATTGTGATTACTAACAGGCATGTGGCTGAGGGGTTACTTGCAGGAGTGTGGCTGAGGGGTTACTTGCAGGAGTGTGGCTGAGGGGTTACTTGCAGGAGTGTGGCTGAGGGGTTACTTGCAGGAGCAGGGATGAGTCAAAAGCAGCTGTATCACTGAAAAGTTCAGCACAACTCTGATGATAAGTCACGAAAGCTACAACCCTGGAGCAACTTCCATAACTTGCAGGTAGCTCCACAGGTAGCTAGTCCAGAGTCTCCTTCCGTGTCTCAGCGGCTTACTCCTTCTAGAAAACTGGGCCAGGGCCCTGGAGAATCTTCGAAGTGTTTCCCTCTGCCTCCTTCCCCCACTTACCCAGATACCTGACCTTGTGTCTGTCTCTGAGGCTCGAGCCTTCTTCTCCCTCCCCTCCCTCCCCTCCCTCCCCTCCCTCCCCTCCCTCCCCTCCCTCCCCTCCTCCCTCCAGACAGGGAATATTTCAATTCTGAGGAAACTGTTACTCAGCAGGTAAGTCTGATTGTGGTGGTTGTCACCTGTCAATCAGGCCTTTAACCCCATACCTGTCTTAGTTTCTGAGAACAGGGAAATGTCTACTACCCCAGGCTCATTCATGTGCTCAATGATGTGAAACTTGTTACTACAGAATGATGAGATGGATGGATGGCATGGAAGGTAGATGGTTATTGTTGAAGCTGTTGGAAACATTAGCACATGGCCATGTATGTAACAATGTCTCCTTACTCATGTCCAGGGTTAAATTGCATTCCTTCCTCAGCTTTATATATATATATTGAAGTCTTAATCCTTATCACTTCAGAATCTGGTGCTGTGATATGACCAGACTCCTTCTACCTTGAAGTCCTCACCATGATGGATTGTGCTTTGAACTCTGAACTAAAATAATGCATTTCTTCCTTGTTGCTTTTGGCAGAATATTTAATCACAGCCACAGGAAAGAGTACCGAGACATTGAGTTTATTTGGAAACAGCTTTTCAGGTGTGATTGGGATGCACTCACATAAGCATCCAGTGAGTCAGCTGTTCCTTAAAAGGAGGGAGGGGGGCCTTAGACACAGACATAGACATAAGGCCATGTGAACTTGGAGACAGGATTGGGAATGATGTATCTCCAAGCCAAGGAACTCCAAAGATTGCTTACTCCTCAGAATCTAAGCAAGAATGTGGCCCATCTTCCTTCTCACAGCCTGAGGAAGGAAGCCACCTTGTCCACCCTCTGATTTCGGACATCCTACGTGCACATGCTCATACCACCATCCCACACATTTGGAAGCTGAAAGACAGGAGAGCTAATGATCTTACATTCAAAGGCTAGAGACACAAGGAGTTGCTGATTTCATTCCAGGAAGCCAAGGTCTGAGGGCAGGAGACAGATCCCAGCTGAGGAAGGGGTAGGGGCAGACTTGCCCTTTCTCCTTACCATCCATTTATATTTCATTGGATTAGAAGATACCCAGCCGCTATAGCAAAAGTGGGTTTCCTTTACTCAGTTTCTGATCGAAATACCCTATGACATACTAGAAATAGTGTTTTACTGACTATTGGACATCACTTAGTCTAGCCAAGATGTGTCAGAAGACTATTATGGCACCCTGATGGCAAGAGTGGCCTTGGCCCGGCAGGACAACTCTACTGTTATCCAACTTGAACATTCTTTCAACACATTCTTTCTAACATTGCATTTTGGGACACACTCAACCACATGTACACTTACCTGTGTAACTGGGTGTTCTTAATACTTATTTGTGTAGTGTGTGTGTGTGTGTGTGTGTGTGTGTGTGTGTGTGTGTTTGAATGTATATCTATGCACCTCATGCATGCAGTACCTTCAGAGCCAGAAGAGGGCATCAGATGTTCCAGGACTGGAGTTAAAGATGTTTGTGAGCTGTCATGTGGGTACTGGGAATTGAACCCAGGTCTTCTGGAAGAGCAGCCAGTGCTCTTAACAACTGAGATATCTCTCCAACCCCTGTGGTGTGTTCTTTTTCATTATTTGGAGAAAAGATAATGTGGCTGGGTTGTCCCTGGAGGTCAAATGTTCAAGTCCCTGCTCCATGCTCGTAATTGCAGTGAGTCAGACACATGACCCCTCTGCCCGCTCCAGTGTTCTTACCATGTCCTGCTTGCACATACCACCCCAGTCCTGCCAGGCCTTGGTGGTATGCTGCCCTCTGGTCAACATTAGTCCTTTTGGACCTGTAAGTCCATTCACTGTGATGAAAAGACATGAAAAATCAAGCTAGGTCAGTCTCAACATGTTATTGCCTGAGTTGTGGGTCAAGTTCAGGACTCCCAGAGGGAACCCAGGAATGACAGGCAGTGTTCCCACTAGACCAGGGAAGGGCCTCATGCCAACTAACCAGGGCCTTTTAATGCAATTCATTGCTGTTTCCTGTCAGCATTCCATGCCACGCTGTCCCAAAGTTTGGAAGAACTATGCCACACATTGTTCTCTCTACCTCCACGACAAGTCTTCCTTGTCGAGTAGAACAAATAGAACAAAGGGTCTGTTACTTCCTTCTCCAGGACAATGGGGCAGCTCCCTGCACCCCCCCATTCCCAGAGATGCTCCCTCAGGCGTGGCATGGTGAGATTCTGTCTTGGCTTGTTTGTGTAGAAGACTCAGAGAGAGAGAGAGACAAAAAAAAAAAAAAAAAACCTAATTCAACCAGGCTGCTCACAAGCTTACCCACCCCACCCACACAGATGTATTGTTTTAGTTCAGTGAGATTATACCATGGGTCTTCGGCATCATGCACTTTAGGAAATCTCATTGATATGTTATGGGAAGCTCTCTAGCATGATGTCCTCTACTCTTCCAATTGGCCTACCAATGGGGACACATTTCTGAGAGGATGGTTTGATCACACAGAATGTAATTATAAGAATTTTGAATTATCATCGGAAAAATAAAAAAACAACTTGTTGGGCCAGGACAGTGATGGCACACACCTTTAATCCCAGGACTCAGGAGGCAGAGCTGTGGATCTTTGAGTTTTGAGCCAGCCTAAACTATAGTGTGAGTTCCAGGACAGCCCAGGCTACACAGAGAAACTTTGTCTTGAAAAATGTTGTTGGGGGTGTGATGGCCCAACAGATAAAAGTAATAGTGATTAACCTGATCTTGACCTCTGGAATGAGAGAACAGACTCCCAGAAGTTATTCTCTGGCCTCCATATGTGCATTATGGCACACACACACACATACACAAATACACACATACACACACACAAATACACATACACACACACAAATACACATACACAAATACACACACATACACACACAAATACATACACAAATACACAAATATACACACACATACACACCCAAATACACACATACATACACACATACATACACATATACACACTCCTATACATATAATTTAATCATCTTAAGGAAAGAGGTTTATTTTGGCTCACATTTTGGAGGTGCGGTCCATCAGAGAGAGGAAGTCACGGAGGCAGGAAGCTCAGAGCTGGTCACACTGTTTCCGCAGTCAGTGCTTTCTCTTTTAAATTCACTCTTAGGCCCTAGCTTGTGGGATAATGCCACCCACATTCAGGGTGGAACTTCTAGCTTCACAGATCTTCACAGACACTCTCAGGGAGATGTTTCCACAGTGATTCTAAATCTAGTCAAGCTGGCCGTTGAAGGTGAACCATCACAAATCTCAGGTAAAAAGCATGTGTCCTCTTCTCTCAGATCCAAACAGAAACCATGGAAGAAGACATGCAATGTTTTGAGGGGCTCGGAATTTTCGTCGGTGTTTTGGGGT
Organism: Phyllotis vaccarum; assembly: GCA_033318265.1. Taxonomy (NCBI): domain Eukaryota; kingdom Metazoa; phylum Chordata; class Mammalia; order Rodentia; family Cricetidae; genus Phyllotis; species Phyllotis vaccarum. Next base: position 27,137,856 of record JARWLC010000009.1, read on the forward strand.
TTTGTTTGTTTGGTTTCTGTTTAGACAGGGCCTCGCTCTAGTCCTTACTGGCCTGAAACTTGCTGTGGAGACTTGGCAGGCTTTAAACTCAGAAATCTGCTTGCCTCTGCCTCCTAAGTGCTGTGATTTAGACGTGCATGTCTATGTCTGGCCTGTTTGGGTTTTTTGTTTATTGTGGTGATAGGGTTTTGGTTTGATGGTCTCACTATATTAACCCAAACTGGCCTGGATCTATTGCCCAAGCAAGTTATGACGATTTAAATGAGAAATATTCCTAGTAGGCTCAGGTTTCTCAACATTTGATCCCCAGCTGGTAGTGCTGTCTGGGAAGATGGTATGGCCTTGCTGAGGGAAGTACATCACTGGGGGTAGGTTTCCAGGGTTCATAACTCCACTTCCAGTTTGCTCTCTCTGCTTCATGTTTATGACTGAAAATATGATCTTTCTGCTTCCTATACCTGCAACCATGCCTACTGCTTGCTGCCCCCCCCCCCCCCCCCCCCGCCAGGATAGACTCATCCCTCTGGGACCATGAGCCCAAAGAAACTCTACATAAATCACATTGGGGCATGGTGCTTTATTATAGCAACTAAGATTTATTTATTATTTACACAACACTTTGCCTCCATGTATGTCTGCATACCAGAAGAGGGCACCCGGTCTCTTCATAAACGCCTGTGAGCCACCATGAAGTTGCTGGGAATTGACCTCAGGACCTCTGAGCCAACTCCCCAGCCCTATTATAGCAACTAAAAATGGCTAACACATAAGCCTTGAGCTCTTAGTGATTCTCCAGTTTCAGTCTCCCGAGCACTGATGTAGGTGCCACCAAAATGTTTTGCAACTTAACTTTTTTTTTCTTTTTTTTTTTTTTTGCTTGTTCATTTGTTTTTGAGATAAAGTCTCTCCACATAGTCCTGGCTGCCCTGGAACTCACTATAGGCTGGCCTCAAACTCACAGAGATCTGCCTGCCTGTCTGTCAGGATTAGAGGCATGAGCCACCACAACCACCCAGCTTGGAGCTTAACTTTTAACTTGGAGGTTATTTTGGTTTTATTTTGTTTTGTTGGGGTTTTTTTTTTCTTTAGTTTTTTTTTTTTTTTTTTTGTAGGCCTGGCTGTCTTGGATCTTACTCTGTAGACCAGACTTGCTTCAGACTCAGAAATCCGCCTGCCTCTGCCTAAAACGTAATTTTTTACGTGCTATTAACTTAGGGGTTATGGACCCTGCCTAAAACGTAATTTTTCTCACCTCTGAGCTGTGTGCCCTCGGGGAGAATTGGTAGGAAGTCAATGCTAAAAGCAAAGGAAGGCCTGGGAGTTGAAATATGAAATGAAATTCACATTCTTTTTGGCTCTGAAACCTTCAGAACCAGAAGGGACTTCCCAGCCTCTACTTGCATTCTCTAATGGCGGGGAGCTCTACCATCCCTTATCATCCTTCAGGTCTTCACCGATTGTTTCAGGGTTTCTCCTGCTGTGGGAGTGTGGTTCTGGAGCTGGAGTGCTGGTCTAGCATGCACAGGCTGTGGGATGGATCCCAACACTGCACAAACCTGTAACATAAGCACTTGGGAGGAAGATGAAGCATCAGCAATTGAAGGCCAGCAGCCAGTCTGGGCTACTTGAGACTCTGTTTTCAAAAAAATAATCTCTCCTGTGCCTCCATCTGCACAAACTCGGGCCCCTCCTCTGTTCCTCTGCAGAGTTAGAAGCAGCCCCATCTTCTCTGTGACTTTAGTCCATCATGACGATGGATCTTTTCTTGGGGAAGTGGGAAGAACATGCTCCAAAGTCCTTGTCTATTGCCCAGGCTGGCCTTCAATTCCGGGACTAATGCTGTCCTCCTGACTCAACTTTCTGAGCAGCTGGGACAACAGATGTGCAGCCCCATCCCTGACTTCACAGAGGATTTTCTGATAATCATGCTGTTAACTCACAGGTAGATCGAACTAGAGTGACCCTGCAGAGCTCTTGGTGAAGGTCACACTTTCCTCCTCCTCCTCCTCCTCCTCCTCCTCCTCCTCCTCCTCCTCCTCCTGTCTTAAGAGTCTCAGATGTTTATACAGCACATGCCTGAAGCAGCAAGGTCTCCAGAATGCGTTTTCCTTGGTGATTCTTTTGGGCTGGTTTTGCCTTCCCTCTGGACTCGGTAGGTAGTAGCATTTTATTCTACTCAACTGGACCTCTGGGGGCTGGAGGGACCACCCTTGTCAGATAGCTAACTCTCGTGAAGAGATTGGGGAAGGGGGACATCATGAGCCTTCTCCACCCACCACTTGTCACTTGCAATCCAATAAATACACATGTGGAGTCTTCTCCCAGCCTGAGAAAGGAAACAGGGACATGAACAGTGATTGTTGGGTGCCAGGCCCTTGGGAGTTGGGTGCTTCATCAGTTCCATTCTAAGGAGAAAGAAGGTTAGCTTCACAGACATTTGCCCCTCAGGCATCAAGGGGTAGAGCCACTCCAGCTCCCTCCCCTTCTCCTGCTCACACTGTTCCCCCCAGGATGCACTACCATCCTGCCAAGCCTCAAGGCCAAATAAAGGGAGTATCTAGTATCCTACTGTCAAAAAGGCAAAACTTCAGAGTGCCGGAGGTAACAGCCCATACTCAAAGCAGAAAGAAGCACAGGCCTGGCCCCATCTCCAGAAAACTCTTCATTCCAGGACCGGATGGAAGATGAGGAGTATTTTATTCTCCTAGTTGGTTGGAAGCCAATTAAGATCAACAGTGTGGGCCAGGCATGGTGGCATATGGCTTTAACGCCAGCATTCAAGAGGCACTGGCAGGGTAGATTTCTGTGAGTTCAAGGCCAGCCTGGTCTGCGTAGTGAGTAGCAAGACAACCAAGGCTATGTCTAAAAACAAACAGTGCATCTGATTTGTCAACCCCATATCCTAGGGATGCCCTGGTTGGACCCACACAAGATGACCTGAGTCGTTACTAGCAGGAACATGAACAGTAGGAGTGTGGCCCCCAGGAAAAGAAAAGATGGGCAGCCCCGGGTCCTTTCCAGCCTGGAGTCCAGGATCTATAAATCAGACTGAATAGTCAGTGGATGGCAACCTGTTTAGATGTTGAGGGGAAACCCTGAGCCATGAAGGGCAGGGACTGAGTGATGGGCCTCAGCAGATGGGGCATGGCTGACATTGGGAGGAGCTCTCTGCAGGCCTCAGAGCTAAGTTTCCGCCTGGCTACTGCCTCCCATGCAGCCCCTCCATATGCATCCCCCCCCAACACTGTGGGAAGCCTGGAGATGCAGAGGAAGTTACCCACTCGAAGAAGAGGCTGTGGTAAACCAGGCAGGCAAATGGGTAAAATAGTTTGTGTGGTGAGTCCTAGGCAGATGCAAGTTTAGCATGTGGTAAGAAATCCTGAGGTGGTCTCTGAGATTAGATCAGGAAGAAGAGCTAAGATCTGGGACTGGGCTGCGTGGTAGTGTCAACCTGTAAACCCAACATGGAGACCTGAGAGTCCTAGAGCACTTAGGTCATAGAGTGAGAGGCTGAAAAATAAAGAGGCTGTTCCTTAGGGTGAGAGAGTCCCCAGCAGGGCCTGCCTGACTTCAAGTGCTGACCTTTCTGGGCAGCTTCACTGTGTGAGCCCTGGACTTCCTTTGCACAGGATTTTGTGGATTTCTGGAGAAGAGATTTGCCTTCCCTGGGGCCTACCATGCATCACCATTCCCATCACCCTCTGAATCCCTGAAGTCTCAACTGGTGTCTTTCTCTTGGGGGACTCTCAAAACATCCCAGGGCCTGTTGTCCAGTCCTGGGACTCAGAGCAGCGGGAAAGGAAGAAAATTCTCACACGCAGCTCGCTCCCAGGAGTTTGCTGAGTTCCCAGGCTGACAACTGGCAATCCTCAGAAGTCAGTCCTCCACTCACTCCCTTCCTCCTCTCCTCCCTGCCTCCCCCCCCTCCCAACTGCCCTTCTCTAGTTTAATAACTTCCACATGGGCTCTGGCGGCTGGAGCCAAGCCCTCAGCATTGTCTGAAACCTCCAAATTTAGAAGAAATATGAAAATTGTCAACCACTCCTTCCTTAGGGGGTAAAAGAAACACCAGGGGCAGGTCAAGGCGAGGCAGTCACGTGCCTGGCGTTCTAGCCAATGGGGGGCCCAGGGAGGACTCAGCACCCGCCTTGCCCCAACATCAGGCTCGCTTCTTCAGCTCATATAAGGTAAAAGGCAGCAAAGCCTCCGTGGCCAGAGAGCCACGGGCAAGGGGCTGAGCAGAGGGGGGTCCAATGCCAGTTGCTTAAAAATGCCCCTGTAGCATCAAGAGGTGCCAGAGCCGAGTCAACTTAGTAAGTGACACCCACAACCGTATCCCAAATAGGCTGAGCCTCCGAAGAGTCCTCCCCGGGCCAGACAACAGCCAAGCAAGGTAAGGACTAGTCACAGACCTGGGTCCTGAGTGGGCCTCCAGGGCTTCCTCCTAAGGCGCTTATCCTTGCTGTCTGCTCCGTGCCTTCCGCCTTTCTGGATCTCAGTTTCTCTATTTGTACCAGGGCTGGATCGGTAATCACTAAGCATTGGCCCAGCCCTGACCAGCTTCAGTCCTATGGGCCTGTTGGCTGCTTCTGTTGAATGAGGAATGTGTGAGGGGCTGAGCGGATATCCGTGACAGGCAAAGCTCCCATGGTGCCACATCTGGGCAGTTTTCCCTGTCTCTACCTTGATAGCACTCTGTCTCGTTGTACCAGATGTTCACACCACAGCTCCAAGAACCTGAGGCGCCTATTAAGGAAAACTGTTTCCAAATAATGGTTCCAAAAGCCAAGGCTGGGGAAGCCGTGGAAGCTTAGGCCCCCAGGAGTAGGCGACAAAGAGCTGGAAGGGTGCTGGCTGTGTGTAGAAGTAGGGGGGGGGGGGAGACTAGGAAAGGACAGTGGGAGGTAGGGCCTGAGCTCCATCCTAGATATGTACTCGGTGCTGGACTATATGGCTCTGGGCAGGTACCCACCCCTCCCTGGGCCAGCTTGCCTGTGGAGATGTATAAGGAAGCCACTGGACCACTGTTGTGGAGATGCAGGGTGTGGCTTCAGAGCTCAGGAGATTCCTAGGCTATGCCCACCTTTTGACCATAGACTCTGAGTTGGAGCAGTTGGTCCAAGCCCTGGGAGTTGTTGGAGGCTGAGCCTAAAGTGATGGAGAATACCCTCAGGGTATCTAGCCAAAGCCCTAAATTTGGCTTCCTCTGGGTTCTATGCTTCCACTGGTGGACATAAGGATGATATCTGATGCAATAAGACAGAATGCAGGACCTCAGGACAGGAATGGGGTGAAGATATCACAGAGGTTTTCCAGAGCCTTGGAAGGAAAACCTAATGATGGGCACCATGGGGTCCAGGCAGAGCTCAGATTGGAACACACAGGCAGCATCCAGCTCCTTGGACCTACTCACTGGTCACATCTGGGCCCAAAATGGAACACAGTCCTCCAGCTTCAGACTGGATAATATATTCCTTCTTGCACCTGGCCACCCAAGGCCATATGGCTCAGAAGGAAGCACCAAACTCCAGATGACAGCACCCAACTCTGGCTTGTTTATATATCAAAGTGCTTGATCCAGTCATCTGCCCCCTCAGCATAGGCTTCATCCACCGTGGAATAGGCGCAGCCTAAGTTCTGACCCCATATGGTCATCATGAGGACTGAGAGGCATATGCCTCAGCTATGTTTAGGGAGAGGAAATGAGACAGAGAGAGGAAATGCCCAGAGTGCCCTAGAGAGAGAAAGCTCTGGAAAGAAGTGAGTAGAATGAGTCCCAGTCAGAGGAAAGGGGAATCGAGCAACAAACTTGAGACCACTCCCTTTGCACTCACCCTCTGCCTGGAGTTAGACATCAGCGATTGAGCCCTCAGAGCAGTATGTAGAAACAACCTGAGACCTTCAGGACACAGTTGGGCAACAGCAAGTCTGGAGTGAAATCACAGCTCTGGGTCCATCATCAGACTACAGAGCTGCAACATGTCTGCCCATCCAGATCCTTCGGGGATAGGGAGTAAGAAATATATTGCTTTCATCTGTTGAGCACTTAGGAGATCCAGGAACCTGGGAATTTTATGTGAATTAATTCAGTGAGGCCTTGCAGGTCTTGGGGATCTAGGTGTGACTATTCCCATTTTATAAAGAGGTCAGGCTCTGTATATGCATGTTGGCCTCCCAGGCTTCTGCTCTGCTTATGGCCACCATGGACTTCCTAGCAAGTGTCCAATAAATCCCATGGATAGACGGTGTGTGGGGCATTCCCAGGAGCCAGACACCAGCTAAAATGGTTTGCATTATTGTATTTCTTCCAAGATTATTTTTAGGAGAGATCAGGTGATTCCAGTGTCCCTGGTTATGGCAGCCCACTCAAGCCCTCATCACTAGAAGTGAAGTAGAAGGCATGAACCCACCTTCCGTCTACATGTTCTTCACCTGGCCCCGGACTCCCTTAGTGCTATGATGAGGATGCCAGACATGGAGGAGATTCCCATCTCAGGATTTGCACTGGAGCTTGATGAAAGTCTCACAGCCCTGAGGCTACTGCTATCTCTCAGCTGTGAGACTGTCCCAGACAGAGAAGATAGTCACTGGTCCCCTACCACATGATAGCTCTGTGTCCAACCTTAGCCCTTTCTCCTGCTGGATCGTGCTAGAGAGAAGTTAATACAGCTCAATAGAAGAGAAAGTTCTAGACCCTGAGCTTCCACAGATCCCAACAGCACCAAGTAGGTCTCCAAGGTCCATGGTGGCCCTGACACTTCTTGCAGTTTTTCATCAGAACTACCCCAGGGGCTTGGGTCCTGGGGTGGCCCAAAGAACAGCACGGTGGCACATGCCTTAAATCCTAGCACTCAGGAGTTAGAGGCAAGAGGATCTCAGTGAGTTCAAGGCCAACCTGGTCTACATAATGAGTTATAGGTCAGCCAGGGCTACATCCTGGAAGAAGAAGAGGAGGGGGAGGAGGCATGAGAAATGCTGTCCTCTGTTTTTTCTTTAGTTTTAAATACCCCTCCTGAACAGAGGACAGAATTTCTCCAGTTAATACCTGGAGTGGGGGCTGCTGGGTCCAGGGTATGGCCTGAAGACAAAACAAGAAGTTGTCCTCTCTCTCTCTCTCTCTCTCTCTCTCTCTCTCTCTCTCTGTCTCTCTCTCCCCCCCCCCCCACAATCAGGCTATTTCTACACACCTCACTGAGCAGACCCTTCTCTTTGATCATACTAAAAATGATAGGATTTCTGAAAATCTATTACATACTTTATTTCGTATACATTAAATAATGTAGGAAGAGGGTTAAGGATGGAGCTCAGTAGTAGAGCATTTGCCTGGCGTGTGTGAGGCCCACAAAGGAAGAAAGGGAAGGGGGTGAGAAAGGAAGGAAAGAAGGAAGGCAGGCACATGCGTGTGTATTGTGCAGGCTGCTAATCCTCATCCACATGGATACCTAGGAATTTGCCCTATCAGAGCATCCATATCACATAGACTCTTAGGAAGACCCTGAGGGAGAGAAGGTGCTGAGCAGTAGTGATCCTACCGCTCACTGGATCCAGTGCCTGGGGGTGAGCTGCAAGGTCTGGATGGATGGAGTCAGGGAGCAGCCACTGCTTGTAGCCTCTTTAGACAAACTCCACAGGGATCTGGCGTCAGTACACATTGGAAGAACTCTGTGGTCAGCCATTTTCCCGCTTACAAAAGAATCTGTTGGTGGCAGCCTCTCAAACATCACAAACCTTTGCTCCAATTTGAAACATGCCTGATACACAGTGGGCCTTGCCCACTCTCCTGGTCCACAAAGTCCAGCTCTTCCAAGCCATTTTTTTTTCTGATCTGTTGAAGTTATGTGGTGGTAAAGGTGGGGGGTCCCATGTCCACGATGAAAAAACAAGGCATCTGGGATCACAGGGCCAGGTCTGCCCAGGCTGCTTGGGTTTAAGTCTTGCATTTGCCTGAAAGTAGCTGCAGGTCCTTGAGAATCCATTGCTCCATCTGTAAAGTAGGGAGATTAAGCTACATACTGACAAGGATAATTTATTGAGCTGTTTGGATTAGAGGAGCCGAGACTCCAGAAGTCCATGGAATAATGACTGGCCCACAGAAATTATACAAGGAAAAGCAGCTTCTCGGGGAAGAGATGCCCCGCTGAGTCCTAGCTGCTTAGATGCTGAGCAATCATATGCTCTCATTCCTTCAAAACTAACAATTCTCATGGCTGAAGAGATGGTTCAGTGGTTAACAGCACTGCCTGTTTTTCTAGAGGATCTGGATTCAATTCCCAGCACCTACTTGGCAGCTCACACCTGTTTGTAACTCCAGTTCTAAGGCTTCTTATACCCTCACACAGACATATATGCAAGACACAAACGAACATAAAATAATAATAATAATAATAATAATAATAATAATAATAATAATAATAATAACTATAGACAAAAAGAAAAAGAAAAAAATTCTCAAGCCAGGCATGTTATTACATTCCTGTAATACCAGCACTCAGGAAGATCAAGAATCCATGAACATCACTACATGGTGAGTTCAAGGCCAGCCTGGGCTACATGAGATCCTGTCTCAAAAAAAGTTACCACATTGTGAGGCGATGGTGGAGTGCTTGCTTGGCATGCTCAAGGCCCTGGCTCCATTCTCAGCACTTCAGTCTCCCACACAAGCAAACTGCTGTGGCTGAAGGCCTCCTTGCCCATCCCTGAGGTAAGTACCTTTACCCCTCAAGTCAACCAGAGTCTCAGAGAGGTCTCATTGTTTGGCCAAAGTCACACAGGTTAATGGGCATAATTGGGACTCAGTCCCGCATCTGGCTGACTTCATATGCTTAGCTGCTGTTTTCTAGAGCTAGCTGAGAAGACTGTGAATTAGTAAGAACAGATTCCAGCTTTGTGGGACCCTTGATCTTTAGAGCAAGAAGCTCTGTGCCTTCCAAATTAAGAATAACTATGGTGATAGAATAGACAGAAAACCCCTGCTGTCAGCCACAGCCCAGCTGAGGACAGAAAAAGGCTCTGGCCAGACTGCCCCAGCGAGACCCTGCCAGGCAACTGTGTCTGCTTGGAGGCCTCTTCAGCCCTGGAACGCCCCTTTCTCCACACAGCCCTTCAGAGTCTTGCAGAAGGAATGGTGAGCTAAACCAAGACAAGACCCTAACTGCATCATGGAAGCAGCTAGAAGAAGCCTGTCCTAACCAACACTCACTGCCCTTTCTCCTCCACTTCCCTCAGCCAAACAGGAACAGAAAAGAGTCAAAACAGGCGCTTGGCCTACATTGCATAAGGAGTGGGCATGATACCACTCCTCATTAGCCAGCCTTTCTTGAGCCAGTAGATCGCAGACACACAGTCAGCCTGAAGCACCTAGGGTATTCCCTGAGGCAGTGCCGTGCCCTGCCCTACCGACCTCTTCAGGTCCTGATGCACCATGGGATGGAACGGGGACAGCTTATGGCCAGTCCGTGTTTACCAAGAAAATTGCCAGGTAGAGGAGTAAAGAAAACAGGTTGGAGAGGAGATGGGACAGTGAGGAATAGAATCTAAGACGCAAAACTGCAAAGATGCTTTCAGAGCTTCAAGAGGGTCTAAGAACTCACTGAGGCTGGACGCAGGCAAAGGGAGAGACCTAGGTTCTGGAGTGGCCTGAATAGTCAAAAAGCTTTTTGGTTTCTGTTGCTACTTTTCTTCACTACTTTAATCTGTTTGTCCCCGTCCCCCCAAAACACCATGAGACCAAGGGCCCCAGAGGAGCAGGGGAGATGAGGGAATACGGTCAAAGGATAATATTTGGATGTCAGGTAAGGGCACAGAAGAGTCCAGACGAGGAGCAAGTGGGCTACAGTCACCAACTTCAAACATCCCAAGAGCTTACTGAAGAGTAGGTCCTCTGCAGCCCAGAGGACAGGGCATGAAGCCCCAGAGATGCCCATGGTATCTGCACTCTAGAGGGCATCTCCAATAGTCTGTTGGGAGTGGAGGGTGATGTGGAAGTAATGAGCTTCTTATCCTAAGAAGCATGGAAGATTAGCAGTGACAACAGAGAAAAAGGCAGGTATCAGAATCCCTGTGAGGCCTTTCCCACCAACAGGCTGCAACTTTACATGCCCTCCCAGGCTGCCATGGGACAACCATGGGGCACAAATCTCTGACTACACGTCAGATTCTGGCCAGATATGACGTCAATTCTGCCCTGACTTTGCATAGGGGCTTCCTGGGCTCCAGTACTCCTTGTTTCCTCTTATTCTCCAGTGATCTTTTGTTCTTCCCTGGGGACTCTAGGCTTGGCCAGAGAGACCTGAAGCCTATTTATTTACGAGAACAAGGTCCCTGGGGACCATCCATCCAATGGCCTCCCACCCTGCAGGAGTGAGACCCATGGGGGCAGAATCTCTGAGAACCCGTTCACACGCTCCAGAGAGTCTGCATGGAGATTCCAGCAAGGTCATAGGAAAGTGCCCGACTTACTGTCAAGATGCCTCAGCTTTTCCTTCTGCTCCCTTGCTTTTTCCCAGCAGTGGGTGTGACAGGAGGCTGGTGAGGAAAGCAAGCAGCTTGCCTGGGCTGAGTCACAAAAGTCAGTATAGTGAGCTGGGGAACAGAAGCAATTCTGGGTATTCTACTACTTTCTAGAGCCTAGGGAGGTGGACAGTCCAGGAAAGATGCCCAGGGACCCGTCGGGCCTGGGGAGAGTCCTGGAGCAGTGGAGACAAATATCAGGCAGACTGACAGACAGGGCAGGGATGCTCATCACTAGAGCTTTCTTGAACCTAGGTTCAAGCTGGGCACAGAGAGTCCAGGCTTCCCTGAATAAAGGCAGACAGTGTGGAGCAGAGGCTTTGTTGGCTCATAAGTGATAAACCCCCTGTCACAGGCTGGCTATCACTAGAACACTCTTTCTGATGCACTCTCCCTGGTAACCTGATGATTTCTTGGTAATGTCCTTTGTGGCATCAGAACCCCATCTTATGCCAGTGATAAAGAAGCTAAGAAGAGACTTCTCCAAGATCATACCGCCTAAGCAGATGCATCCTTTAGAGCTCCTTTGCCTTCTAGCCAATGTTGGAGCCAATGAGGCGCCTCATACCAGAGGCAGGGACAGAGGAGAGTCGGGTACCCAACCAGAATATGTCATGGTCCATTGTCAGATAATAGCAACCCCTCACCAGTTCCTGTTGTTCTAAGTCCCTGCCAGAGATGGTCCCCAAACACCGAACTACACAGGAAGTCCAGAGGTACCTTCTGACCTTAATGTCTTCAGTAGGGTCTAGATCTAAGGAGCCAGAGAAAGAAAGAGGACTGCTTCACTCATCTTTACTCAGGAGGATTGGCACAGGAAGTTGGTGGGCCACAGGAAGAAAACTGCAGCCTACAGATTCTCCTATGCCCAAGCTTTGCTTTCCAGCCAAGAAATTCCCAGAGAGAGAAAAATCGTGGAAGCAAGCATGGTGTGGTGACTCATGCCTGCAGCCCAGCACTCAGAAATCTGAGAAAGCTATGAATTCAGAGCTAGCCTGGGATACATAGTGAGTTCAAGGTGAGCCTGAACCATGCAATATGAAACCTTAGTCGTGGTTGTGGGGAGGGGGGGAGTCCTGGAAAGCTCTTTAAAATTATCCCAGTCAGCCAGGCATAACAGCTCAGACCTTTAATCCTAGCACTTGAGAGGGAGAAAGGCAGGTAGATCTCTGTGAGTTCAAGGCCAGCCTGACAGCCAGAGCTATATAGTGAGATACTATCTTGAAAAAAAAAAACATAAAAAAATTAAATAAATAAAATTATTCCAGTGAGGGAAGCTAAGACCAAAATATGTCAGCACAGTATTCAAGGTGACAAAGCAGGTTAAAACCAGAAGAGGACCAGCACCTCTGTCCCTCCTACATCAGATCTCTTTCCAGAACAATGGGCACAAAAGCCGTCCTAGTATGAACTTGGGTCAGTTTGCCTCAGTGCCTTGGACTCCTGCACAAGAGGCTTATCTCCTTTTCCACCTGGGACTCAGTTTCTTCCTAAGAGACAGGGGAACCAGAAGCATCAGGACCCAATACTAGCATCTAGCAGATACTCTGGGCTTTCCCAGGACCCAATACCAGAATCCTGCAGACCTGCAAGGCTTCCCCAGGTGGGGCCTGTTGCCCTCATCTCAGCTCTTTCTTCACAGACAGTAAGGGACTCAGGCCAGGAAATCCCACCAAGTTGCACCCCCACCGGCCCTATCCCACCCTAGACCCCATGGTTGGGCTCTATCCAGAGTTGTAGGCTCTAGCCCAGCTTCTCTCTGAGAATTTTTTCTTACCATAAAAGGGCAAGTGCGCCTTTCTCATCCCTGCTGCCAGCCCTGCTGGGGGAAAGGCTGAGTTATTTTTAGAAGATGTAGGATTTATTCCTAACCCAAGATGGAGCTGTCCCTTTGCACCACAGTCCCTTCCCCAGCTGCTGCTGTTTCCCTTCCCTTTAGCTTCCTTTGTGGCCATCAGTATCTCTCCCCCATCCCCTCCACCACCATCACACATACACACACACAGAGGCACCCGCGCGCACACGCACACATGCATGCACGCACACACACACATGCATGCACGCATACACACACGCATGCATGCACACACATGCACGCATGCGCACACACATGCATGCACACACACATGCACGCATGCACACACACACACACACACATGCACGCACGCACGCACGCGTGCTCTCGAATGTGTCTCCTCTCCTCTTCTCTCCCCAGATCCTTTCACAGTCCACAGCTTGCTTCTCTTGTCCTCCCTCAGATCTCCTTTCTGGTTACTGAAGAAAGTGACGCATCTGTCCCCACCCCCTCCTGAAACACTATTTACAACATACATTCCAAACATCCACCATCTGGTTTCTAGGAAGGGCCAAAAGCTATTTGGAGAAGGAAGTCTTGATTATTCCGATCTTCAAAGCCAGGGAACTTAAGGCCCCCTTCTCCCCCTCCTTTCTCCCAGAGCCCCCTGAGTTGACCAATGATGACATCTTTCACTCAATAGATGAGGTCAGGACCTAGCTGGATGTCAGTTGGATTCCTGACTTCAAGCACTCCCTTGCTTTGCCCCTCTGCCCCCCAGTGTTCTCAGCTGAACACGGGCATGAGACCAGGATGCACTAACATTTCAGGTCCTGGTGCGGCTCACTGAGACCTGCTTTGAGCTGAGCAGTGACGAAAGAGACACAGAGACAGGGGTGAGTTGGGAGAGTTCTGTCACCATGAAGTAAGTTTCTTCCTCTCTCACCGTGTCCTGCTGACACACGGAGAGGGGAAGACCCATGCACATAAGCCTTATCCCTGCCTGCTAAATAGTCCAGAAGAGACCAATATCTAGTGTCCAAAAAGCATGACTATTTCTACAAAGCCTTGCAACCCTGGAGATTCCTGTTCTTTGCAAAGCAGAGGATGGGAGGTGGCTCATTTGGCAGAGTTCTTGCCTACTTGAGGACCTGGATTTAGATCCCCAGCACCCACATAAAAGCCAGGTGCCCTAGCAGCACTTATAATCCGAATGCTGAAGAGGCCAAGACAAAAGGATCCTTAGACATTACTAGATGATCAGTAGGGAGATGGCTCAGTGGTTAAGAACACTGGCTGTTCTTGCAGAGGACCTGTGTTCAATTCCCAGCACCCACATGGTGGTTTACAACTGCCTGTAATTCCAGTCCCAGGGGAGTCAGCACTTTCTTATACTCCCTGAAGACACTGTACTTATACACACAGAGAGACATACTTATTTATATATATATATTACATATATATATATTACATTAGAGCAATGCAAAACATCTAACGTCAGTCTGTGGTCTTCACACTTACTGGTACATACAATGCACTCCTAAGCCAAGATGAAACTGGCCCTTTACACCACAGCTCCTCCCCAGCTGCTGCTGTCTCCTTCCCCTCCCCCTCCTTTGTGGCCGGCAGTATTCCCTCCACCATCACAAACATGCACACACGAGAACACACAAACATATACAGAAACCCAAAAGAGGTAAAATTAGACATACGCAAGACCTTTATAATGCTAGTGGGGGGTTGTCTGTCTGTTTAAACAAATACTGTCTGTTTAAACAAATGGCATAGGAAAGAGACAGCTACACTCAACAAGAAAACGGATGCTCCCAGTGTCTGCTGGCCTTGCCGGGGCCCAGATGACTTCTGTCCATACTACAAATGCTTTCTCTGTTCTCAACCTCCTGTCCAAGGCCAACCTGAGCTTCGGTGGAGCAAAGACAGTGAGTGATGGATTGCACCTGGGAACTGGGACTCCCAGACTAAAAGAGCTGTGTGACTGTGACCTTGAGGGGGTACTGTGTGCTCAGAGACCCTTGGTTTCTTCATTTGTAAAATCTCACTAAGAAGGCTCCTAATGAGATCTAGACAAGCATTAAGTGCTCCAACTCTTCTCCTACATCTTGCTTGGAGAAGCAAGGGCAGCTATTCAGAAATCTACTCTTTCCAGATCTTTCCCTCATTGGAAATTAGGGATCCAGGTATTTAGACCCTTCCTCTCCTCCCCAGGATTTGACTTCTGGAGGCAAAGCGTGGGGTCCAGAGGAGCCAGGGCCCCCTTTTTCTCTCCTCCTTCCCTTTTCCCTGCATTGCTGGTTTTTCACCTCATGCTGCATTCCCAGGGCTTACTCAAGAGTCCCAGGACACCATTCCCTGGGGAGGAAATAGGGAGCGTGTGAGGTTGGTGAACTTTCCAGGGTGACAAGGAACTGAGGGTACTCTGGGAACAGAAGCCAAGGGAAGCTGTGCAGGGGGGAACATAAGGAGGGGTCGGGCAGCGGTGGCTCTCTGCAGTCAGCATCCACACCTCCAGACACCCCTCCTGCCCCTGCACTTACCATCCACGCTAATGATAGAAACCACAGTCATTTAGTCTTGGCTTGCCATGTGCCCTTAACTATGCTTGCTATCTGCTGTCCCTGACTGTCACAAACAAGAATGTGAGGTCAGAAGCCATGTGAAGACAAGAATCCTTGGACACAGCTGGGAAGGCGAAGGGATGAAATTCAAAAGCTCAGCCCACCTCTCCTGTTTTCTGTCGAAGCACAGAGTGGTACCAGGGTCCAGGAACCAAGAGCCGTGGAACCCCTGTGTGAGATGAAGCTGACAAAGGGAAGCTAAGGCAGAGAGACTTCCATGAGAACAACTATAACTTGTTCCCTGGGAGATGGTCCTGGCTTTGGGAATGACCTTGACCACAAGAACTTTGCTTTAGTGTCATTGAAGCTCAGGAAATAGGCAACTGAGCCTGACTCCTGGTCTGCCTTGAGTACTGGTGGGTGGATTTCTTAGCACAGACTGCAAGGCCTCATTCACTCCCCTCCACCTCAGCGATTGCTGTACTGTTCTGGGGCCGTTCTACAAGGCCTAGAGCCACATGCTACCGGAAGAGCTTACAGTCTTGGTCACCGTATTAGCCCCAGGTTGTTGCCTTCCCCAACACAGCCCATCTGTGATATTAAAGGCAATGACCTTGCCTTGCAGAGCAGAGCTTTCGCTGAGGGGTCAAGCTGCATTAGAAGGGAAGGTGATCCCTCCTTCTCTCAGAGCTTAGAGTTCCCCTGAGGTCCACTTTTGAAAACAAGGTGGGCACAAGAGGGATCATGGCCATGTAGGACCCAAGGGACAAAATTCCATGGGACTTGACAAACCTCAGCAGGTCAGCCCAAAGCTTCTGGGCTAGGAGTAGTCCAGGCCCTTTCTCCGTCTCTCAGAGGGCACTATCTAGGCATAGGCCCTTAGGGTTAGCACTCTGGTCACAGGGAGGCCCGGAATACTGCTGATGAACCAGATCTTGTTCTTTTCAGGCGAGAGTGGTGGCTAGTAGGCTTTCCCCCTACACTGAAGGATGAAGAGCCTCAGAGAGGAGCCCTCTAGAAAAGGACAGAGGTGGCAGCCCTGCTCTCAGAACTGTAAGTGTTCCCTTTCATGACCCCTGCATACACCCCAACTCAGGGAGCGCTAGTAATAACCCGGACAAACTCCCATCCAATACTCAGAACGCTCAGGAACGCTAGGATCCGACTCCAAAAGCAGAGCCTAGCCATGGGGTTGGGATGGGGGTGGACTAAATGGACTTAAGGGGGATCCCAGCAGGTGTGGGAGCTCTTTCTACCCCCCCCCACACACACACACACACACTCCATTCCCTTCAAACGGCAATAGGAAGTTGGCTTAGCTGCAGGAAGACACAGACAGCTGTAATCTTTCTCAGAGATGGTAGAGCTTTGTAGAAGCAGTGCCTGGGGCTTTGAGCAATCACTATTGATAAGAGCAGCTCCTGAGGATGGAGGTGATCCTTCAGTTCTGCTGGGGTCTGAGGATGCAGAGTCCTGCATTTGGTAACACACAGGAAAGGTGGGGGGGGGGGTGCTTCATAAGACAGGTAGGGAAACTGAGGTCCAGAAGGGAGGAGCACATTCCGAATTGCAAGCTCGGGCAGTGTAGAGAAGTCTGGCCAGGATCTAACAGGAATGGAATAAACAGAGGAAGCATAGGAGGTGGGAGACTGGAAAGGGGAGGCAGGGCAGCAGAAAGGAAGTGTTCTGGGGATAGGAGACGAGGCTTGTTTAACACAGCCCACCTGTTCACCCCTGAGTAGCCTCCACATGTGTGCGAACGTGCACCCCAACACAACATACACCCGGTCTTCACTTGAGAGCAAATGAGCCGCAGAGACTGTTGTAAACAAATTGGATTAGGAGGCTGCAAGCGCCTCCTCCTCTGCGACCCTCTGGCAGACATTAAGCAGGCCTGTAGAGTGGCCAGCTGCACTCTCTCTGGCATGGGGACAGTCAGCCCAGAGCCCCTAGCCCCCCTCCCCCACCCAGCTCCAGGAAGGAGCCTTAGAGAAGATGCCAGGATGATGGATGGGGTGAAGGAGGTTCCAGGGCTGGCCTGAGAGCACACAGGATGTTAGTGCTTGTGTGAGGCATATTTCTGAGCTGTTCCCAGCAGCCCACCCCTCCACCCCCTTGGGCTCCCCTCTGCAGCCTCTCCCACGGTCACGGCTGCTGGCTTGGGATTTGAGCCTAGCCTGAGGTTCCAAGCAGAGTCCAGGTCCTGGTCCTCAAGCACATTTGCCCCCTCCTCTCGGTCCCACAGCTGGACTGAGGGGAAACAGCTGAGGGAACATCAGCACAGGGAGAGAGACACTGGAGGCCACTTTAGAGGGCAGAAGGGACTTGTGAGCAGAACAAAGCCAGCTCCATGCTTTCTTACCCACTGCTTCAACTGATCCTCAGAACAGGCTACAGAGCTGGAATTGTGACCAGGGTGTAGCTATGACCAGCAAGGCTTATTCATTCAGCACTTCCACACATCCCTTCTTGGTGGCCGTAATCTGCACCAGGCCCTGTGTCATGTGCTGAGGACACCCAGTAAACAGTCTAGTGCCTGCTGATGAAACTATTCCCCTTAGGCTGTGTTGTGGAGCATCAGGGCTTTCCTGGTTTCCTAGGAGCACACCTCCAACACAATCAGCTTTCAAGCAGTGTAATGGCTAAATTTGCCCCTTTATCTCTGATGTTAATGCAATCAGCCCACTCAGAAGCCCAATGCCAGATACCAGGCCCTGACCCCAGAGATCCCTTAGTTAAATCCTACCTCACTTCCTGTTCAGTCGCATAGCTGTTCTTAGCCTCTCTGGGCCTGTTTTCCCCTTCTGTAAAATGGAGGAACAATTGTTCTCAACCCCAAAGTTCTTCTTTTCCGTATGCTTATTTTATACAGAGAGAAACAGAAGCCCCAAGAAGGAAAGGACCTTGTGCGATGATAGTTAAGTTTAGACCAGTCTGTTCCCTTCGACCCAGTATTATCCCTCCCACCTGCTACGCCAATCAGAGGCCAAGATGGCAGCTCAGTTTGTAGAGCTGATTCCTAGGATATGTGCTGGGCCTTGCCTGGCTTCTCAGCAGCAGCCCAGGTGACCCTCAGTTCTCTGAGTGGTGACTGAGGTGAGAAATGACAGGCAGGGTTCCTAGCACCGAGCAGCCTTGCCATATAAGGGCAGGAGCCACAGAGTGTCCTGCCTGGGCCTGAGACTATCCAGACAACCACTGTTTATTTTCTCCGTCAGCCTCCCTTTCTCTCACCCCTTCCCAAGAGCTTCCCAACAGACAGAAGCCAGAGATTCCCTAGCCTGGAGACATTTTCTGAAGACCTGGGAAAAGAAGAAAAAGCGGCCACCCCTGCAGCAGGCCTCCAGGCTGCTGAGAGACAGCACCGAGAGTACCAGGTAAGACCCTGAGTCTGCCTGGTTCAGCCACCTCTTTAACAGAATGGGGAACCAAGCCCCAGAGATGAGAAGGCCCAGAGAGAAAGATTTGTGCTGACTAGAGATAGAGACTGGATCCCCAAGCCTCTCTCACACAGGGCAAGGGAACCTTTCTTGGGATAGATGATGTAGAAAGGCTGCGTACCTCTTCTTACTTAAACCCCATCTGAGGGAGGCAGGGGTCCAGACAAGCTCTGCCTACCAGCCCAGCACATGTACGTGAATGTTTCCGGGACCAGAGAGCCAGAAGGCCACCTTCCTGTCCCACTTTCCCACCACCCCGTCCCCACCCCAACCCTTGCAGGAGGTGTTTTGAGCTACCCAGAGGGTGGAATAAGAAACCTCTTGGCCA
Source organism: Phyllotis vaccarum (assembly GCA_033318265.1). Lineage (NCBI taxonomy): Eukaryota > Metazoa > Chordata > Mammalia > Rodentia > Cricetidae > Phyllotis > Phyllotis vaccarum. Next base: position 27,156,504 of record JARWLC010000009.1, read on the forward strand.
GTCTTCTCACTGGCTCTCAGGAGTTCTGCCGAGTCTGCCCCCATGCCCTGCTCAGGTATTTTTCTCTCCCTCAGCTTTCTGTGCCCTGCAAGGGCCAGGACAGAACTGGGACTATGCTAGCCAGAAGTGCTTGGACATAATCCCCGAGCACAGAGAAGCGGTGCCAGGTCTGCTGAATGAGCTAGCAGAACTATGAGACCCTGTCCCAAACCCAGAGGACTAAGAAATTGAAACCTCAGACATGAAGGTTAAGGTGAGGGGCCAGGCCCAGCTGCTCTGGGTTAAGAAGCCCAGCATGGTGCCTTTTATTATTAGCCTGGGAAAATGCTATTCCTCTGGAGCCTTGGAGACCTATGAGGATATGTGCAGTTAAGCATTCACCAGCTTGATCATTCCAGAATCACGAGGACAGATGTAGACAGTCTTTATCCAAAATTCGGACAAGGAGAATGAGGCAAAGACCCTTCCTGGCTGAACGCCATCTGGCCATTTACTTCTCCTAAAGAAAGATGTACCGCCTTTTGTGAAGACCCTGGGACACACCCAGAAGATAAAAAAATATCTTTGCTGTGCTTTCCTCCTTTATCCCAAGGTGGGAAAGCAGAAATCTCAGTTCCCCTGCATCTGCACATCTAGGATGCCTGCCCTCACCCCCACTTCCGTTTCTCCTGTAAGGTGATATTTTCCAGGCCCGCAAGCTGTCTGGCAGGTAGAAAGAGTCCGGAACCCTGTTCCAACCCAGCCATCAATGCCCTGCTCTTTACTTTTGTCTGCAATTGTATGTTAGAGTATAAGGTGAATCTTTTCACATACCTAAATAGGAATATTTGTTACAAATAGAAAAACTGACACCATCCTTTTTTTTTTTTTTTTTTTTTTTTTTTTTTTTTTTTTTTTTTTTTTTTTTTTTAAATGCTATGAGAAAGCAGCATCGGTGCCATCGCTTGCCAGGCCTCAAGCCAGGCCTTTCTTCTCTGTATGTAGGACCCCAGGCTGCCAGGCATTGTGGCACATGCCTGTAATCTCCACCTTCCAGAAGTTGGGGCACTATGATCTGGAGTTCTACACACTGAATGAGTTTGAGGCTAGCCTGATCTACATACGACTCTGTTTCTGGAAAGAATGAACAAAAGAAAGGAGAATAATGGGGAGCGAGAGGATGGCAGGGGACAACCCAAATGGTGTGTCACCAAATGACTCCCAGCAATTACCCACTCCATCTGCTGGCCCCAGAAAGCAAAGTCAGTAGAGGCCAAAGGGCCCTGGGGAAGGCAGGGACTCAGTGTGGCTCCTAACAGCCCAGCTGTGCTCCATGTCCAGCTACCCCTCCTAGCTACTTACTGAAATGTCCCTTAGTCGGGTTCAGTGATGCCTCTCCCAGGGGCTGTGGGGGCTGTGAGGAACGTGTAGAGAAGACAGGATGTTCCCACTCCTAGAATCCTGTGTTCAGATCTCCTGAGAAGAAGGCTGTGGAAAGCTTCTGAGGATTCCAGACAGAAAGAAGTTAGTTATTGGATGGGAACACCCAAGGGCAGAAGTACCCTGGCCTTAGCGAAAAATCAGAGAACATTTTCTCACTGCTCGTGCACCCCACCCCCAACTTGGGGTTACTGCTAGATTCCTGTTGAAGGCCCGGGAGCTATGAGGTTTCTAAAAATGGAGGTGGACTTTTTTTTTTTTTCTGTACTTTCCCAGCCCTAAGGAAAGGCTGCCTACCCTCTTCAGACAGCCCTGAAAGCATATATCATCTAGCATCAAGGCCACCACAGTCACCATGAAGCAAAGGTCTTCTGGGGATCCTGGGATCTTGGCAAGAATGGGGTGAGTGGGTGGTTTGGGGTGAAGGCACTCAGCTCACCTGGAAGTTCCCACACAAGCCATACACACAGAAGAACATGAATTATCCATATGGCCACTTAGTCAGTTGCCATATGCCACCTGTTATGTCTGTTGTCATATGCAAAGTCATCAGCAGTATCTAGGGATCCCAAATTATAACATATGTGCCCTAGCCTCAGGGAACGGCGAGGTAAATAGGGATGGCCACAGATGAAATGCTGTGACTGTAAGCCATCTATCTACTCAAGCAGCATCCAACATGGCCCTGACTTGGGGGCCGAGGGAATCCAGCAGGCTCCCTTTCCTCATGAAGGAAGGAAGGTATTCACAGAAGAAAACTGTTCCTCAAGAGTTGGGAAGAAAGAGTTTCACAGGATGGATGCGACCATGAAGGAGGTGTCCTGGCGTCTAACAAAGTGAGGGATGGTTTCTCACAGGTGGCCATTTGCCCAGAGTGCAGAGACTTGGGGACAAGAGGAAGAATCACAAAGGGAGTAGGGACACAGAGAGGTTATCTAGTATGTGCAAGACCCTGGGTTCGATTCCCGGCAGAGAGACAAAAAAATAATTACACGCTTTAAATGAATGGGCACTACCTCAAGAAAGCTAACTTAAAAAAGACCAAAGGTGGACATCTCAGTCACGGGGGTGGGGGTGGGGTGGGGGGGGGTGGCTCAGGTAAACGGGATGTGAGGCAGGCTCACACATGTTCTGTGTTCCTTCTCCTGCCCAGGAAGAAAGTTGCAGCCTGAGGGTGGAGCTGTCTCCCAGCCTGAGGTGCAGTGCTGCATCTCTGGTCAGTTGGGAGTCTGAGATGAAGCACTGTAGCTCAGGAAGGGAGAGGTTGTTCTGCAGCCATCTCCGGGACGTGGTAAGTGTTGGTTTGGGGTAACAGGTCCTATAGGTTGACACCCCTCGACTCTGCTTCATCAGTCTGTGGTGATATTCCTCAGCTTAAGCTGCACCCGTGCTGACCATTCTTATGCATCTGTAACAATAGGTGTTGGTCCATGTGGTGGCGGCCAGTACGGACACCCCCCCCCCCTTCTTCTCCTGAGCCTATAGAAGACACTAACAAATCAAGGCATCTCTCCATTCAGTGAGGTTCTGACACACCCTCAGAATCCTCCACCAGTACTGTAGACTCAAATACCTAACTGAGCTAAACCCATCCATCTCTGTAGATCATCAGACAATCCCCAACAGTTCTTCTGTCCTGGAGGCAGCGGCCCAGGATCCTGGCAGCCCAACACATTGTAGATGACACTATCATGTTGCAATGTCAAAATGTTGCACATCCTTGTTAGGCATGGAGTCAAAGTCTTCACTCTTTGAGCCTCTAACCCTGGCTCTGTGCTATTGCCTAAATCAGCCCAGGCATTTCATAAATGTCTACACAGTCTTAGAGGCCTCAGAGGAGAGGCCCTGGGGTACCTCTTGATATTTAACCTCCCACACTTGGTCAGAGGAAGGTGACCCACTTCACAGAGGAGAAAACCAGGTCTTATTAAGTGGCTGGCCTTAGTTCACATAAGGATGTGCTGAGCTGGGGTCCACCTTCTTATCTACTGTGAGACCATGGGATCTGGAGTGGGAGAGCAGAAAAACAGAACCAGTCCACTCTGGCCTTGTTTCCTCCCCTGCTATAGTAACAAAGTCAGCACCACACAATTCTAAGAGTCCCATGGTCTCACTTTATGCTGGCTCTGACCTTCCAGTAGGTCCTACTCAGTACACTTTACAAGCAAGGCTCAGAGTTTAAGTGACCTGTTGGAAGTCAACAGTGAGAAAGCTGCCAGAGCCTGGGAACTGACTTCACCCAAACTGGTTTCAACTCACCGGCCTGGCCAGAGTATTCGTGATCTATGGCAACTGGGTGGGGTGGAGGTTTGGGGGGGGGGGGGGTTGGGATTGTGTCAGCGGCATGACAGACTAGTCCCAGATGTTTTCTGATCAATTCTGATCAACATCAGAAGGCTGGCCTTTGACCACAGGGAAGGTACTTTCCAAGTTACTCGCTGCAAGCTCTAGCTGTTCTCCCAGGGCAGGAAGCTGCACCCCGCGCACCCCACCAGGGCTGCCAGAGCTAGGGCTGGATGCTGAGAAAACTGCTCATCCCTAGGGATGTGGCAAGCGCTGAAGGCCTCTCTCTCCCACCTTGTCCTCACGGTCCAGTTTTCCCAGGAATCCCTTGGATGCTAAGATGGGGATTCCTGGAAATACTGTTCTTGAGGTCATGGCTTAACAGCTGGATCTCTTCCCACCCTGGCATTTCCTCTCTGGGATGAGGGAGGAGAAGGCAGCGGCACACTGGAGGTAAGAGCCCTCAGGAGATCCCTTCTGACCTTTGTGCTGCTTTTCTTTCCACTGTGTGGATTTCATAACATCCCCAGGAGGCTGGATGTGGGAACCTCAGAACGGCCTTACTCTTGAGAAACTTGTCCCAAGTCACAGTGGTTGAAGCAGGACTCTGAGGCAGCCTCCCCCAACTCTGACCTCCGAATTCCTTCCCTGCGGGCCTTATGGGAAGGAGGGGCCACAGGCGCATATCCACATTATTAAGAAAGTCATACACAAATTTATTAAATCAGTTAGGTAAACTAAAAACCGTTTATCTGTGCTGGATTTGGAATGCAGCAGTTACAGGAAATGAGCTTTCAAGGTAGAAAATGTGCGATTTGGACCGCTCCCTGGTGGTATTTCTGCGCACTGCAGGATGAGTGTGATTTCCCCAGACACTGCATATGGAATTTCTCTGCAGCCCGCCTTCCTGTTTCTACACACTTCTACCAAAATTCTTTCTGCCCAATCACTTTTGAGCCACTAACATGCTTAAGCCTTATTTATCTCTTGCCAGGGATGCGTCCATGGCTCACAGTGGCTTTCTTTAGGCCCACACCAGTGCAAATTCACCTAGACAGTAAAAAGCAGAGCCAGGATAGATTTCAAGTTCTGTGGCCCCGACATTGAATGTCTGAACCAAAGTAAAAGAGGGCCAAATATAGCTGCCTGTCCCCCAACTCTTGGGAGTTCTTTCATGTTTTTCCTTAATAAATCTGTTTGCTGTGTTTAAAAAAAACAAAAATCTAATTTGAGGCCAGCCTGGTCTACACAGGGAGGAGTTCCAGGACAGCCCGAGTTACATAGTGCTTCATTCATATCTCTGCATAGTGAGATCCTGTCAAAAAAAGATAGAGCCAGGATATAATTGAGTTTGCAGAGTGCCTGTCGAGAGCTCATGAATGCCTGGGTTCCAGGCCTAGCACTTACACAAATCAGGTGTGGTTGTACATGCATATAATCCCCCAGCACATAGAAGGCAGAGGATCAGAAGTTACAATCATTGTTAGCTAAATAGTAAGTCTGAGGCCAGCCTCAAACCCTATCTTGAGAGGAGGAAGGCAAAGAAAAACCAAAAATTAAGTATAAAAAGACTGCCTCCTCAGTTACATGTACGGGATGCTGACTGGATGAAGGTTAAAATCCTTGGTGAAATCCAAGTATATAACTAGAGCTGGGGAGATGGGATGTCTCATCAGTAAGGGCACTTCCAACCCACGGGATGGAAAGAGAAACCTGACTCCTGAAAATTGTCCTCTGACCTCCATAGGTGTGGTATGATGTGTGCAGCGAACATGCACACACACACACTAAAAATAAATAAATGTGAAGGAAAAACTAGAACTTTGGGGGTTGGGGGATGGTTCAGATACCCAATGCCTATGCAGAAAGCTGGGTGTGGTATCACATGTATAATCCTGGCTGATGGGGATAGAGAGGCAAGAGGACCCCAGAGTCCTGCAGCCAGCCAATCTGGCCAGATTTAGTTTAGTGAGAATCACTATCTCAGAATCTCAAGGCAGAGAGTGACAGAGGACACTGACCCTGTACACACATACACCTTAGAACTCTCCTTGAACTGTCTCTGGCTCAAGGGACAGTTGGTGAGTTGGTAGAGGTGGCAACTGCCATATTTGGGGGTATGGCATCACATCTCCAGAGACCAGGTAGTTCCCGGGGCCATGCCAAGCTATGCTCTTAGCAAGCATCCAGAAGGCATTTCTGAAGAGAGACCCCTTTTTGCATTTACTCCGAGGCTATTACTGACCCCACTCTCTGGCGCTTTTCCATCTTGCCAGACCCCATGTTATACATTTACAACATTGCTGGGTCTTCTCGTCACCCCCACCCCAGTGAAGTAGCACACAAGGAGCCCAATGCTGAAAGAGGTTAAGACAACCCCGAGCCACACTCAGGAGTTGGAACACTGGGATATATAGCCAATGCTTACAGTTCCCACCCATTGGGCCTGGCTGCCTCAGGCTGCTTCCCTCCCCCACCCCCAGTGGCTTTCCCACCTGGGAAGACCAGTGACCCTTTCTCCCCGTGTTCCTCAATAGTAATAAAGTATTGGACTTTGCTTTGTGTCTTGTTTCTTTCTGGGAGTATGGAGGTGAGAAAGAAAACCCTAATATTCACTGCTAAAACCCCCAATGCCTCCACTTGCCAGATGCTTCCAGAGGCCAGTGCAGGTAGCAAGCAGAAGCCACATCTGGACTGCCCATCACATTCCTGGTGTCTCAGAATGCTTCAAGGCCATGACTCAAGTACATTCCTGTACAGGCTTGTGGGGGGACAAGGTCCCTTAAGGTTAAATAAGGGCCACAGAGGAGTCAGGGGTCTAACACATGGCAATCGCTATCCTTCCATTCCAGAAAATACAGTTTGAAATCAAATGGTTCCATGTCACACAGGTGTGTGATCAGGCCATAAGCCCAGCTCCACAATGACACAACCTCAGTTGTATCCCAAGCCACAAAGCTAACATATGAGAATTTTCTTTCTTTCTGAGATAGGCACTCACCATATGTAGCCCCACCATGCAGGACAGGCTGGCCTTGAACTTGCAATTGTCCTTGTTTCAACCTCCAAGGGCTGGGGCTGGTTTGCAGAAATGGCTCAGTGGTGAAGAGTACTTTATGTTCCAGAGAGCGTGGTTTCATTCCCAGAACCCATGTTGGGAGATTCTGGGATGTGGCCCTCAGCAATTCTACACCCTCTCCTAGCTTCCATGGACATCTGCACAGAAATATACACATAAAATATGACTGAACCCAGGGGATGGGGTTATAAGGTATGTGCCACCACACTAGGTGCCAGGACACTCAAGAGTCACATGCCTCATGCAATCCCCCCAAACCTCTGTATTTAGACTACAAAAGTCCTTTGTCATGGTCATTCCCAGGTGCCAAAGGCCACATATATTGCTCTTCTGTGTCCCAGAACAAGCTGAGAGTAAGGCCTGAGCAGCTTTCCTGAAGAAGGGTCTCCAGGATCATTGCAGCCACTCAGGAACCTAAGAGAGAGCAGCAGAGATGAGCCAGGGGCATCTCCTGCAACACAGTGAGGTTAAGCTTTGAAACAGTATCCAGCTGGGTGTCACAATCTTCTTAAGGACCACAGGCTTTATTCTTGTAGTACCTTCTGAAAGAGCTTGCACTGATTACCAGTTAGCTGCCAGCAGGTCACAGTCACACATCGTGACTCTAGATTTGCAGGGTCTCTAGGTAGAGGGGATGGGCAAGAAGAACAGAAAGCAGGATCCCATCTTTAGCACTTAGGTTTTGGGGGGTGCCGGTGGTGGTGCAACAGGGTTTCTCTACATAGCCCTGGCTGTCCTGGACCTTGCTCTGTAGACCAGAGTGGCCTTGAACTCACAGAGATCTGCCAGCCTCTGCCTCCCAAGTGCTGGGATTAAAGGCTGGCTCCATCATGCCCCCCACACACACTGGTTTAGGATTTTTAACCACGTTAGCACCATTCAGGATCTTCTATGTGCAGTGTGCCTGGTGCTGATCCAACCTTCGAACACAGCCGGGGAAATCTCATTGTGAAGGTGATCCCAGTTTGCACTCTGCATTCAGCCTGTGTAGCTGAGATCACCCCCTCATACTTGTCCCTTAAGCTGGAACAATTTCATAATCACCTCTAAGTGCCATGACACAGGCGTCTGTCCTGGGAAGAAAGGAAACAGGATTGGCAAGCCTAGGAGAACAGTGCCCCAGACAGAAGCCCCTCCTAGATGGAGGATCTAAAACTCAGTTGCTCCTGGAAATTTGGAAAGGGGATGGTGACTCAGGCTGGGGCACAGGGCGCCCTCTTGTGGTTAATTCTGTGAAAACAGGCTTCCTCGTTCTCTAGTAGACTTGTCACAATATCATCAGTAGCCCAGTGTCAGCTGCTTTTGCAGAGGGTTTTTGCATTTTAAACTGTATTTTCCTCTGGGCGTGGTGGCACATGCCTTTAATCTCAGCACTCAGGAGGCAGAGGCTGGTAGATCACTGTGAGTTCTAGGCCAGCCTGGTCTACAGAATAAGTTCCAGGAAAGCTAGGTTACACAGAGGAAACCCTCCCTGTCTTGAAAAACCAAAAGAAAAGAAAAGAAAAGAAAAGAAAAGAAAAGAAAAGAAAAGAAAAGAAAAGAAAGAAATCAACTCTGAGTTAAGTTTGGGCTTGGTGTTATTTATTTACTTATTTGTTTGTTTATTGTGTGAGTGTATGTGGGTTCAGGGGAGAGCACTTAGGCTCAGAGGAGCCTCATCTGCAGCCAGAAGTGAACCAGGGTGGTATTCCCCATCCTTCCCAGGACCTGGCTTCACAATGGCAAATTCCCAAGCCTTCACTGAGGCTAGGAAAGTTAGAAGGGGTTTAGGGGGTGTGAGAAGAGAGACCTTGAGGTTAGGGTGTGAGGGAGTACAGCAGTAAGCTGGGAGTGGGGGGCAAGTAGCATGCCTTAGATCCCAGGTTTGGTTCTCAACACTGCCCTCCTCCTCCGTCAGCAGCTGTTGGATAGAGAGGCAGGAATAGCCCCAGATGGACTACCGAGCCTCACTCAGAACCCATCACCTCTGGTGCCCACAAACTCAGCAACTGTGGATGCAGACCCGCCTGTGGGAACTTTTATTCAGCTTGGGAAATCTTAATCCTTCTCATCCCACACTTGTGCTGCTGATTCTGTGACTCAGCATGCCAAGTTCTCATCTTCATGGTGAGTTTCAGAACCCCTGTGACTAGTTTCTCCAGAGGATAATATGCCTGGAATGCAGTGGGGGCTTCCTGTGTGTCTCTAAGAACAGCTCAGCCCTGATGAGCCAGACAGGTGCTGAACTCAGCATCCTTAATTGTCTCAGCCACACCTTGAAGATCTGCTGTCATGATTCCTACATCCCAAAGGAAGGAGGAACAGCTCTGTGAGGCTAAGCTGGGGGCTGGAACTTATACCACGGCACCCATGGCCTTTGTGTCTGGAGTCCTAACCACCCCCTCAGGCCCACTTATGGATATGAACACAGACAAAGCATTCATACAGCATCCCCCAGAGCTCTGAACAGCCATAGATCCAAGAGGGTAGTGAAGGGGAGTGAGCTGTCCACCGTTCTGCACAGGTTTACACCATCCTCAAGGAACAGGCATCTCGCCTTAGAGAAGAGCCATGTGTTCATCAAAAGAAAACTGGGCAGGGTACAGTGGTGCACACCTTTAATCCCAGCTCTCGAAAGGTAGAATCAGATCTGCAAGTTCAAATTTAGCTTGGTCTACACAATGAGTTCCAGGACAACCAGAGCTACACAGTGGGACCCTGTCTAAAAAAGGAAAAGGAAAGAACTGGAAGAACATAGACCAAAATGTCACCAGCAGTTGAGTATGGGCTCATGAACACAAGGCACAGGCTGCCTTCTTTGTACAATGACTGTGTGCTGCTTGTGTAAGCACAAAAAAAAGTAATTAAGACAAGGAGGAGGAGGAGCATGAGTCAGCAGCCCTTCTGGGATACCAAGGCAGCTCCCCCTCTCCCAGAGGCTACAGCTCCCCTCCCAGGCTACTCTAGCTCCCTAACCAGAAAAACCTGTGCCTGAACCAGGTTTCCTGTTCTCTCCCTTCCCCCAGCCTCCGAACAGGCTACTGACCATCTCCTAAGGAGCCCTCACCCTCCACAGTTCACTGGCTGCCTTCCCATGCCACCCCTGCCCATCCTCTAAGAGGCGCTTTCCCCTTCATTCCAAGCCCACTTTAGGAACCTGAGGTTTGAGAAGTACAACGGGCCTGTTGAAGCTTGTTTAACCAAATGGAAGAACATGGGTGTGTGCCTGTTCTCCATCGCTTGGCTGCCTTGGCACCCAGACCGCCGACATCTGCTGCAGATCCACCCTAACTTCCGTGTCCCTGGGCTAAGCCTGAAGTGAGGGCACAGATAAAATTTCTTTAGCCCAGTCAAGAATGGTAGGGGAGGGAGAGGGGGCAGAGAGAATCGCATAAGCAAGGGTGTGCAAGGCTACAGTCCATAGCTGTAAGAGAAGAACTGAGTGGGAATTGTGGGTATGATGAACCACAGTATCTGTCTCTCAGTTCCCTCCCCCTGGAAAATGGGTCTGGAATCTTGCCCACCTTCTGAATAGTCGAGGACTGGGTAAGGACTTTTCCGTTGCCAATAGCAAATGTCTGGACAGAATGCATACTGAGAAAATGTTTCTTGTTGCTATTGACAAGAACGTATTGGTCTGATCAAGCCAGCTCACCAAGAGCCTGCCATATGCCATTTGCCAGAACACTGCTATGCACCGTAGATATAAAGTAGACAAAACTTCCACCACATAGTTCCTGAATTCTCTAGAAGACACCAGCCTGGAAATCCATCCGTGCCTATAGGGCTCCAGCAAGTGGAGCTGGGATAGCCCTGGGGCCCCACAGACGAGAGACATGCAGAGGATACAATCGCATTCACAAATGAGATTTATACTTCCTGAAGCCCACAGAGTTTCAGAGTGTCACTGAGGCAGGCACAGTGGGCAGCATAGGAGAAGAGCCCTGAGGCCTGTGAGACCAAGAGTGTGGCCATCCGATCTCATGCTCAGGCTGAAGGTTGACAGAGTGATGCTCCACAGAAGTCAGGAAGGAAAAGATTCAGCCACAGAGGAAGCCAAGGGGAAGTACTATCCAGACCTAGGCAAACAGAGACAGATCATCCACGGCAGGAGTTGGCAGCTTGAGTGATACTGAAGGGATTTTTCTATTTCAACAAGAGTAACTGGGGTAGGGGAGAGGCTATGGTGTGGGAGCCTAGGTTAGGAGTGGGCTGGAGAAGCTGGAAGGACCTGTGAGGTCAGAGGGTAGAGGAAAAAGGTGTGGACATGCTTCTGTGCCTAGGGCAATTAATTATCTGAACCTTGGAGTTTTCATCTGTCTGGAAGTTAATGATGTCCAGGCGCTTAGGTGTCTGTGTCTCTGTCATCTTCCAGGAGGCATGGGCCAGCTCAGCACAATCCTACAGGTGGAGCCTAGAAACCTTGTGGGTTGGTCTGCCAGCCTGGTCTTGCTGCCCTGAGATGGGGGCAGCTATATCGACCAAACATCAGACCTACAATGAGTGTCAAGTAAGCCGCGTTCTCAGCCCTGGGAAACTCCAACCCAACAAATGTGCTGCCAGGGATGGCAAGAAGGTGGAGGAAGCTACTTGGGTCCAGGGCCAAAGTCTGATTTCTTGTCCCCATCCGCAAGAGGAAAATGCCCAGCAGATGGCAGCAGAAAGCACATTGCCAGACTCTAAAGGCTGCATCCCAGCAAAGGAGCCCATGACCTTGGTAATTGAAAGGCCTGGGGATTTTCAGGCTTGTCATTGTCAGGAAAAAGTTTCACAAGGGCTGCTAGTACGTCAGCATTTTCTCTGTCCTGGGCCCCAAGGTAGCTCCACTTCCACCCTTTCCAGGCTCCTGGGCCGTGGTAGCTCTGTTTCTGCCTTTGGGCAGGGCCACCCTATGGCAGAAGCTTCTACTATTTGCAGCTGTCAGCAGAAGCCAGGGGCGGCAGCAACGACCAGCTGTTGCCAACATGGGAAAAGGAGGAGGCTAAAGACAGAAGAAGGTCAAAGAGGCCCCAAGGGGAAGGGACCCCACCTGTCCAGGGCTTAGACTTGCCTTAAGAGCTGTGGGATCCTCTGCAGAACCTGTGTGTTTTCTAAAGATCATCCTAGTACTGTGAGAAGAGTCTCACACACTCTCAGATACCCTGATTGTCACACTCGGGTGTTCCAATAATTCCTCACACAAATCACTCCAGGCACATATTCAGACACACAATCATATGCAATCATGCAACTTCCACACAGTGCACTGACACACACCCATTTCCACACAGCATGAACACTCACACACATTGTGGGCATTCAGCTCACACACTTATAATGTACACTAGCTGACACGCCCATTTCCCCAACAACTCTGAAAAGTTCAACATTCTACCTGTTTTCAGGCAGGACTGTACCACCTCAGTTGGCACACTGGGATGGTTTCATTTGCAAGTGTGAAGGGATGAAAACCCCACTTAAATTGTCTTAAACCGATAAGAGAATTACTGACTGGTCACCAGAAAATCCAGAGGTGTTTCAGCTTCAGGAATGGCTAGACCCCAAGGCCTGAGTGATGTCATTAAGGGTCTGCTGGCCCCATGCACACAAGTACTGGGGATTAAACCTGAGGCCTCATGCTTGCTAGGCCACCACTCTACCCAGCCTTTCTTTGTTCCCAACCAAATTCTCCTTATAGTAACAGAATAGCTACCAGCAATCCCAGACTAGCATTAGCATATTATCAGCTTGTACCTCCCATTAGCAAAGATTTCCTTGTCCATACTCCGAAATGACTTCAGCAAAAGACCCAGTCTCCCAAGTCTCAGAGTGGCCTAGGCTAGATTGCGATCTGATCCTGGACTCCATTACTATGACTCTGACAAGACAGACCTGGGCACGGTGCCCACCACATGGAAAAGAAAGGGTAGAATCGCTCTACCAGACCTCATGTACTGAATAGGATCCCAAGGAGTTGGTAAGCAGAGAAAACAATCTGAGCCCATTTCAGAATGAATCGTGGGGAAACTCCAGGGAATTATGCAACAGTAGTGGACAAGAGAGTCACCTTCATGTTCACATAGATATGGAGATGTATACTTTCCACAGATCACCTGCCTTAAAGGAACATTTTACTGCAGCATGGGAAGGAAAGGGCGCAGCTGCTGGGCTCACAGGCTCCCTTACAGGACTGCACTCAGTCAGCATGGAGAATGGAGAGGCTGTTTCTCCCTGCAGCCCTGCTCTGTCTTCTCTCAGCTGTCTGCATACCATTCTAGTCAGATCCTGGTTGAGGGTAAGCCTCAGACCTTCAGTCTACTAACAGGAATCTGATAATTACAAATTCATGGGTATTCACAGCACAACGCTGTTGGAAACACTATCCACAGAAGAGACTGTCTTTCCACATCCATCTTCCTTTCAACAAAGATGGTCTCATTGCCTTAGCCAGTTACCACAAATAGCTGAGCAGTGGTGGCACACACCTTTAATCCCAGCACACATGAGGCAGAGGTAGGTGGGTCTCTGAGTTCTAGGCCAGCCTGGTCTACAGAGTGTATTCAGACAGGGATACACCCAGAAACACTGTCTCAACAAACAAGCAAAACAACAAAGATTCCCATCTTTCTTTGCCTCAGAGCACAGCCATGTGAGTAATTCTAACCAATGAAATGGGAGCACAACTGTCCTAGCCGGCTCCTGAGAATCTTTCTTCGTTCCTTTATCCCTCAGAGGTCTTTCTTTTGATCTTGCTTCCTGAACCTGCTTATGGTGGGCACCATTTTGGACCATGAGGGCCACACAAAAAGGGAAGGGGGCATGAATGGTCTCTGCTTAGGCAAAGCGGATCTCCTGTGCCAGCCTTGGATCACCCACTTTTAGATTCTTTCTTTTATGGGAGAAAGAAGCAAGAGTCCAGTTGTGGAAACCATAACCATTTGGAGCCTCTGCTTCTTGGAGTCACAGCTGATGGTATTGATGTCATATATCTCTTTAACTTGCCAAATGGCTCCACCTCCTCTCCCCCTGGTACACATAGCTCCAAATTGTCCTGAAAAGGGTAGAATTACAGTTCACATACCTAGATTGGTGTTTCATCGCCTGCTCCAGTTTGTTATTAAAAACAATATAACAATACAATGCATTTCCTCCTGCTCCTTCATCAGCCTGCACACTAGCAGATTTCTCTCCCTTCACAGAACCTGTAGGGAGGGGGCAGGGTGGCTTGCAGATACCACCCTGGAGGGAGGGGCTTCCTCTTACTCTGGCTCCTCAGTGTTACTCAAAGAGATATTCCATTCTCTTTGTGCCACTTCCTAAAGCTGGAAGGAGAAAAAAAGCCCACCATTCACAGCTCTTTGGCACCTGAGTAAGATTTCAAGTTAGGAAGGGTTGCCCTAACGGCATCAGGGTTCATATTCATATCTATATAGTGATAAAAACTGTACCCAGGCACATGAACATGGCTGGCAAAGGGACTTGTACAGTTTAAAGGAAGAGGAGGAGAAGCCTCTGGCCCAGCTGGGAAGAAACCCAAGGGGCCTTGCTGCTTTTTTTTTCCAGCAGAGTGGGGAGGAAAAACATTCTTGGACTCTGCAGACATTCCTGTCTCCAGCAACCTCGACAATGCTCAAGCCTCAGTCCTGGCCAGTGGCCAAGGCAGCTGGCCTACAGAAAGGAGGTCAGGCAACTGCAGGGGAGGGGGAGGGGAGAAAGGAGGGGACGTGGCTCACTCAAGGTCACAGAGCATTTATAACCTAAAGTCTCTGCCAGTGGTCCTCTCTCCTAGCGAATGGAGAGACAACAGTGTGCTCTCCCATAACTCCAGAACCAGATGCTGGAAAGCTCCAAAGATGGGCTAGCTCCAAGCTAGTCTGCAGATAAGGCGTCTGTGCCCTCTACCAGCCAGGCAGGTACAGGATGGTAGTGAGAATATCGACAAAATGGGAAAGACAGACAGTGAACGCTAGCCCTGCCTTCCTACTGTTCCAAGGGGAAACCAAGGCCCAGGGAACAGAGACTTGCCCCAGGCTCCTGAGCAGCCTGGGAGTGGTACTTAGAGCTTCTGAGCAATAAATACTTATGGACCCCCGCTGCATCCTAGGGCCTCTATCTACTTCAGCCCTCCTTTCTTTCCCTTCAATTTTGCCCTTTCCTGCTCTTGCTCGCCCTCCTGTTCCGATTCCCTCCATAAACATTCTCACCAAGGTAAATTCCTCCTCCTACTTTACAGATCAACTTCATCGTATCCCCTAAGTGATACACAGAATTTAGTCTTCGGACTCGACAACATCAACAACAAAGGGTTGTGTACAGGTTTGTAATAAATATCTAAATTGTTCCTAAAAACTTGGGAGTCAGGAATTGAGATAAAGACCTAATAAACCTAAGGACAGCAGAGAGTTGATCGGCTGAGCCTGTCTCCACATTTTTTTTCCGTAACCTCCAGACCCAGAAATCTCAAATCCTCATTTCTTTCTTCCTGTCCTCTCTAGTAAACTCCTCAGTCCTTCAGTAACTCTATGTCTAATCCCAGTAGCCAGTCGCTGACTCCGTCCTTTGATTCAAGGTGGCTTTATTGGCACAGTGGAATAGCTTTATCAACAATTCTCCCACAACATTTCCTCCCTTTTGTTTAAATGAAAAAGGAAGGTTTTAACTCTATCATGGCAAGACTATATACAGTAAGAACAGTTATCAAGTAAGAAATACATTCACAGTGTCCAAGCCATTAGTATTGAGCAAATTCAGAGAAAATATTATATATCTTATCTTGGTGAATCCAAAGTTCTCTACCCAAATATTTTCTATTATAACTAAGAAAAACTGTAACTATAACTATCTCATCTTCGACCCCATGAGAGACCCAAGAATATAATATTACCTGAGTAAACAGGAAGTACAAAGCAAGCAAATTCCAAAAACTAAAAATTACAGAGACATCTGGCTGCCTGGACAGTCACCCCAGGGTTCCTCTGCAATGCTGGGGCATCCATCTTCTTCCTCTGGGTCTAAAATATCCGACAGACTTTTCTGTGAAGCAGAAATTTTAAAGAATTGTCATACCTTGTCTTGGTAAAGTTCATCAGTTGCCTTATTTTGTGTCCTGTTTGTCCAGTTTGGACAACATACTGTCAGCAGTTAAGGCAAGGGCAGTTTCTTTGTCAAGTGGCTAACTTTGTCACGAATGAAAGCAAACTCCACATCAGAGGAGTAGCAGGTAGCAATTGAAGTTCAAGGTGTCAGTCTACCAGGAAAAAAGTCTTTGATGGATGAATCTTGGGTAGGCAAAACTCCAAGACCACATACCTCAAAATGTCTTTTGCTTCTGCTGTGCCTTTACGTTTCCTCTGATATCTGACATGATGTGAATGGGTATGGGAAGATCCCCACGGTCTGTGATTGTAATGCAGTATGTTTGTGCCATGGAAACATTCTGTTCTATTGGAAAATTTTGCATGTGGATCATTATTAATATGATTTCTTCCTAAGCTGTATTGTATAAATAATAATAATAATAATGTTAGTTTAAATAGAGTTTTGATGATTAAAGATAAGCAAGGAAGTGTTACAGTGCTGAAACACATGAGTTTCTATTAAGGAGCCACATATATTAAGGCTTAGGTTAATGATTAAGAAAAATAATTGAATCTCAGTTAGCCCAGCTAGTTTAAACTCTTTTAACCTGAATGTTGGGAGATGTGTTCACAGACTTTAGAAAACATCACAGCAGAAACAAATCTTTGAAAATAACTTAATGTTAGATTAAAATGTTTTGTGAAATAGCCTTGAAGATAAAAAACCAAGACAATCTAAAGCTTTAGAAAGGCACATAGTTGAATGTGAAACTCTTTTAGGTCAAGGAACAAGAACAAAGCAGCCCAATTATCATTAGCCGACATGTCTTTCTTCCTAGGATTAGTTGAAGACCAAAGGTAATGATTAATTTCTTATACCCATTTCTGCCCTCAATCTCAAGATATAAAAATACTATTGATGAGTGGGTATGTACCCTAAATATTTAAAGTAGAGCTGACTGGTTCTTTTTCATATAAAAAAGCTTAGGCTTGTGGTTCCTTAAGATTACTTATAAGTATGGTGATATGTTATATATTTAATAAAAACCAGTCTGAAATATCAGAGAACAGATCCACCCACAGTCAAGCCAGGAGGATCAGAGAGTGGTAACTCATGCCTTAACTCAGTGTGGGGGGAGGGGAAGACCCGGAGTGGTGACCTAAGGCTTTAGTCCCATAACTCCAGAGACAGAGATCTTCCCGTGTTTCTGTGAATTCAAGGCCTAACTACCAAATAGTAGCTTCACACCTTTAATTTTAACTCTGGAATATGATGCAGAGTAGAACCTGGAAACAAAACAACTGGGCAAAGAAGATATTTAAGGCAGGCATAGGAAGACAGAGATTTATTCTTTGGAAGCAAGGAGGAGCCAGGCTGAGGAAGCTGGAAGATAGCTCTTACCCTGAGAAATTGGCTGGGTGAGAATTGACTGTGGTCTGTTTCCTCTCTCTGATATTCCAGCTTTTCTTCAATATCTGGCTCTGAGTTTTCATTTAATAACAACTAGAACTTGTGGTTCATATAAAATTGCTTTTCAAGATAAGTAATAAAGCAATTGGCCCTTTCTTTGTAACTGCAAAATTCAGCCTGCCAGTGAAAGACCTGATTGAGGAGAATACCTTGCTGCCTACACAATTAATCTATAACATGTTGCTGGCTTATGAATGTGTGTTGGTTCTTGATATAATTTGTTGCTCACAAATTATTTAATCATGTAAGGGATATGGAGAACATCCTGGTTTTGACTCTTTGTTTTGTATTCATTGTAATCATTCACTTCAAAAGCAGCGTGTAACCACACTGTAATTTTTATATTGCCTGAAGAGTTTTGCTGGGGAAAATAAGCCGTAAGGAAAAGAAAATGCAATGCAACAAAAATAACCTTAAATTTGTATCAATACACAAAAAAATCATACAATGGAAAATATTTGAGACTAGCAGTTGCTTTTTATTAGTTGGAAAGTAGATTCAATAATCTGCTCTTTTATCCTATAATTTATATAGCCCCCCCCTTTTTTTCAGAACAAGATCCCCGAATCTAATCTCCTTTGCTTAGTTTCCTCTCTGACCATGACCGATAACAACTTGGGACAAAAACCCTGAACAGTGGCAAACATCCATTGAACAATTAAAATACATCCACCACACTTCTTGGGACGGTGGGAATTGTGTTCTTAAAATTACTTCCTGTTGTCTGATGGTGACAACATCTTTAGGAGACTATGGAAAACTGAGATCAAGATGAAGTTCTAGGAGACCTAACTGCTGTTGTCTAGTCTTCGTGTGATGGGAGAGTGCAGGCTTATCTGAGCTGACTGGAGTGATCTAGGAGGCTAGACCACCTTAGCTAACTGCTTTGAAGTTGTTCTGAGCAGTTTGTAGTGCAAAACTGATCTTTGGGTGGTGTTGGTCAGCTTAGTGTCATTATGGCAGTCTAAGTGGATTCAATATTGTGGGACCCCAACATCCTTTTGGAGACTTCAAAGGTCACTGTTAGGAATGGCCGTGGTTCACTGCTGGAAACTTGAGCATTTCAAATGTCGTATGCAGCAGATATCAGAGCGGTTAAAGGACCATAATCTATCAGAGTATACAAACGTGGATCTTAGTTAACTGCTTCAAATTCAAGCCTGAAATCTCCTACAGGATGCTAGATGAGGCTGATTTCTAAAATCAATTAGTACTCTATGACCATTAATATCGTGGCATAAAGTTTAAATATATATTGTAGTGGATTTATGATATTACGTTATAAATAATTGTCTTGCCTATGAGTTTAATAAAAAGCGCTGCTTGGCCAAAGGCAGCAGGAAGTGTGGGTGGGGCTACCAGACTAAGAAAATCTCTGAGAACAGGAAGAACAGAGCAGAATGCCAGAGAGAAGCCAGAAGAAGCAGAGGACAACTATGCTGCTCTGAGAAAAGGTACCGAGCTCCATGGCTGAACAAGATAAGATTCATGGGTTAGATTAAGGGTAAAGAGTTAGCAAGTTATATGCCTGGGCCTTAGGCTGAGCAGCCTAAAATTAATGTAAGCATTTGTGTGTCTCTGTGGGACTGTGAGTCTGCGGGTCCCAACCTTGAGGGTAGGCCTGAAAGTCCAGGTCAGAAACCTCTTACTACAATATATTATAAATTTGGGGATGGTATTTATACCTGAAGAAAAGTTTTAAAGAGTTAAAATGATTATAAGATTAGTGGCAATAAATAGTCCCTAATTTTTGTTTTTCCTCTGTCCCATACTAGGTGGCTCTTCTGACATGAGATAGAGATTTTGGATTTTTCTTTGGCAAGCTTGCTTGGGTTTAGAGAAGAAGAGAGCCATGCTCCAACTCCAAAGCCAGTTTTAATTGTTAATTGAATTAGGACCACAAAAAGACCATTTCTCTTATATGTCTATAGAGAACAGCAGAAACAAACATTTGGAAAGATTTATGAGATTTTATACTATTGGATGTGTGCTATATCATTAGGCCAATTTACTCTTTTTCTTAAGGCATTTTCTCTGGATGATTCATCCATCTTCAGATGTCACATTTGTCCAGCAGTCTTCAGATTCCTTAGATGGATGCTTTTATTCTGCTGTAAAGACAAAAACAAAACCCTGTCCCAACTTTAATTTGGGAGAGTTTCCCTTTATAACAGGTTGAATGGCCATACTGTTCGATGAATTATCCTAATCAAGAAGTCTCTCTTATTGAAATCTAATCTTTATCAATATTGATAATATTCATAGCTTTTCCTCTCTTGTGGAAACAAAAGCAAAATCTCTTCCCCAGCCTAACACATATTCTGGTTTCCATTCTGAGATTAATGCATCTTTAAAGTATATAGGCTGATTTAGTTCTCTTTTTTTCCAATCTAATGTCTCTATACAGCTGTTGTTCCTTTATCATTAGCATTTTTTAAAAATTAAAATTAATAAAGTATTGTGTAATCTATCTCTGGAGGCCTTATTATCCCTTTTTATTAAGCATGTCTTTTAAAGTATCTTTCTATAACTGCTTGTCTTAGAGGATTGTGTAGTATACCTATAATATGCTTTATGTTACAATATGAAAAAACTATTTCGTATTACTAGAGACATTTTCTGGAGCATTATCAGTCTTAATTTGTACAGGTCTTCCTATAATGGTCATAACTTTTGACAAATGTATGATTATATAGTTAGCCTTTTCAGAACTCAAAGCAGTTCCCATTGAAATCCTAAATATGTATCTATGGTATGATGCACATACTTGAATTTTCTAAAGTTTGCAAAATGAAGTACATCCATTTGGAAATACACCTAAAGCACCTTTTGGATTACTTCCTGCAGGTAGTGGGGTTTGGTTATATCCTTGCTATTAACATTGTGTTTCATAAGAAAATCTGAAGCTTCTAACATATTTCTTATCAATAGCTGATTAATTTCATCATTAACTTGTACCTGAGAGCCTGGTAGACCCTATGGAATTTTAAATGTGTTATATACAAGGAATAATTTTTGTTTATGATTATTTCTTGTAATTGAATAAATAGCAAAATTAATTCTGAATCATCTGGGATAAGTTCAATATGTAAAGCAACTTTCTGCATATTGAGAGTCAGTAACTGTATTAAGAGGTTCTGAACAAATCTAATAATACCATAAAAATAGCATATAATTCTGACTTTTGAATAGAATCATAAGAACTTTGAGCCATTTTGCTTAAATTTCCTGGCTTATACCCTGCCTTTCCAAATGTATTTGCATCAGTATAGAATGTAGGGGCCTCCAGAAACTAGTGGTCCTTGTACAGTATAAGGAAGAGTTCAATTAGTTCTTTCATAAACTGAAGTCTCTTGCTTTGTGGATATTTGTTGCTAATGTCTCCCAAGAAGTTACTGCAAGCTCTTTGACCATAATAAGGACATTTTAGCACTACAATTTCTGCTGAATCTATTCATATTAATTGGCAAACTATTTTCCTTTTAGAATCAACTCAGAACCCTTTTCTACATACGTCTTTTTTTTTTTTTTACTGTTTGTGTGGCAAAAATATCAATTCTAAAATATTGTCTTCTCTCTGAGTAAAATTCCTGTAGGAGAATGTGTAGAAAGTAGTATGACTAGGATACAGTCAAACTCTGGATCCAAGTGATAATTTCCGACTATAAATTACTTAGCTCTTGAGTTGTTAATTCAATCATGAATCTTAGCCAATTAACATCTCCTAGAAAATTTTGAAAATTATTAAAAGTTTTCAATGGATCTCTCCTGATTTGGACTTTTTTGTGGTTAAATTTTTTACAAATATACTTTATATACTATATAATTAAAAGAATCTTCTTGTATTTTTTTTTCAGGAGCAATTTGTAATCCTCAACAAGGTAAAATTTTCTTTGCTTCTTCAAACATTTTCTACAGGGTATCTGCATCTGAATCACCTAGTATATAACAGCAAATTATAGATTGAGAAAATTGTTTGCAAATTATTTCCAAATGTCTATTGTAAGAAACATTGACACAGGATGGGGATGTTTAGCATCCCTCATGGATGAACTTTCCACTGATACCTTTTTCTATGATGGCAAATTTTCCTCTAACCTGCTCTAGTAATGATATAGTAAAAATTAAATAAATAAAAGCAGTCTTTTAACTCAGTCATCATAATAAACCATCCTTTAGGTAACAGAGAAGGCAAAGGAATTCCAGACTGTAAAGAGCCCAATGGCCAAATCACCTTAATATTTAGGGCTTTTAAATCTCTTACCATTTTCCATTTTCCAAAATTCTTTTAAAAGACAAATATAGGAAAATGTCAAAGATTGGTCAGTTTTTCAATATGTTGGACATTTAGTTGGCCCTGAAACAACTGTTTTAAGGCCTGTAATTTTTCTGATGTCAAAGGCCATTGTTCCAACCAGACAGGTTTGTCAGTTAACCATTTTAAAGGTAGTGCTGTTGGTACCTATGAAAGATCAGCCCCTGTTGTGCCCTGCTTATGTATAATCTGAACAGTCTGTGACAGTTTTTGATAATGTCTTTTAATATTTCTCTCAGAAGCATTTCTATTTTACAATTGTTTCTGAGATTAGGGGAATGTTAATTGCTTTGCTCATTGCTGCAACAAATCATATCCCCAAAAATTCATTGCTATGTTGGCTGCATATGGTTTTAACTTTCATCTCTGTCCTTCCAGCCCTACGTATTCAGCCCATCTTACAATTTGTTTTACCTGAGATAAAAATTCTAATCTCAAGAAGTTGAACATTTATCCCCTGAAGTGGTTAATTTGGATGCCACAATTTTGGTGAAATTATTGTTACATTGACACCTGTGTCTAAAAAACATTCAATTTCAATACCATTCACATGTATTTTTAGCTTTGATCTCTAATCATGTATAGCAGTTTGTCAAAATACTTGTTTTTTGTCCTCTTCTGAATACTTTTTTGTATCTATAGATGTTTTTGTTGTATCCAGAACAGGGTGGTTTTCAACAATGGGTATAAAGCCTTTCAGTTGTTCTGCGAATGATCTTCTCCAAAGTTAATAGGAAATTATCAAGCCAAATTTGATATTGGGGCCTGTGGGAGGTTCTTCAGGGTTTTTTCCAAAGGAAAAGCATTACCTTGCTGTCCCTGATGATCTGTATTCATTAGTCCAATACTAGTCTTGGCCATACCTTCTGCATACTCCAGAAGCCTTAGACCTTCTGTTTGGATTATCTCTAGAAAAAACAAAAACAAAAAAATAAGCATACAAAAAAAAGCTGTTTCTAAGAACATATTGCTTACAATCCCTTTTCAAATAACCTTGTTTACCACAATTAGAGCACCTAATATTTTTATTTTTCTTCAAATTTTTAGAAATTACTTCTCCTATCAAAGCAGAATCATAAGCATGAGATCCAATATCAGCTGTGTTTTGGATACATTCATCTGTGGATACTGATCTTACCTTTAAAGGCCTAATAACTCTCTTGTATTCTAAATTAATATTCTCAAAAGTCAAAGATTCAATTAATATTAGTCTAACTTATGGATTTTATATCATTCTATTTACAGCTGAAGTCAATCTTTATTTTTTTAAAAAAAAAATTGGTTAAGATCTTCTTTTGGACCTTGTATAATTTTCCTAAATAACTCAGTCCTCTTTCCTGCTTCTTCAACCCTGTCCCAAGCATTCAAAGTGGCTATACATATGATGTTGCACCAGGGTGTTATTATCAAATCTAAACTGCCTTTGAAAATTAGCATATTTGCTCTTTCTGAGAGCTGGTCTTAGAAAATTCCCATACTTCTAGCCTTATTTTGCTATTGTATGGCCCTAACAGCTTCTCTCCACCATGTTTTTCCACTGTGACTGGGGATCAGCTTCCAACATTTCTGAAGGTAAATCTTTTCAGTCTAGTGGAATAATTTGTTTTTGTTTTCCCTGAAATTAGCATCTGCTGCATAAATAGTGAACTCATACCATGTGAAAGGGCTGTTTCCTTAAATCTCTTCAAATCTAACATTTCTACAGCATTCTAGGTAACATCTGCATAGCCTTGGGGGTACCTATCATCTGGTGATCATTCTCCTATGGTAATTGGATAGATTAAGGCTGGTTTTTTAATAACCGTAGGCTGCTCCTTTTTAGTTTCATAATGCAACGGTAAGGTAGGTTCTGCTCTAAATCCTCTGTGTCTGAGTATTTTGATTATTTTCATAAGTAGGTATATATATATATATATATGGCTTATATCTTATCCATCAAATTACCATGTTTGTCACAGTTATCAAGCCACTTTTTAAAGGATGAAACATTAATTACTGAACTGATATTATAATCGGTTATGTCAAATCCAGCTAAGTTGTTTATTCCCTCATTTATGTTTCTATTTGCCACCCATAGTAGCACTAAACAGCATCCTAACTCCCTGCATTGAAATATTTTCAATTCTTAAGAGGGGAAAGTTTTCTCCCTTTAAAACAAAACAACCTAATTCCCTGTTTAAATTTCTTCCAAGTGTCTTATTAAATCTCATGATGCTGACAGCATAGGCAGAGATGGGGGGGGGGGGAGTAATCAGCTGCAAGGACCATGTTCATTCACCAAGCTATGTGGGATGGGGGTATGTGTGAGCTGTCTGAGCGCTAATGGCTGGGATGCAGTGTGGGATAGGACTGCCCTGCCTGCCACTAGGTGTGAAGAGCAGGATGCAGTGCGGAAGAAAAGCAAGCTGCCTGTCATGAGCTGAGATGGGGTGGCTGGCAGGGGGAGTATACTCTGATGGCTGCTGTTGTGCTACAAGGCTGGGGGTGGAGCTGAAGACACCTGCTTGTGCAACAGCAGGGCTGAGGGATGGTGGCTAATTGTCACTGCTCAGCATAGCTGGCTAGAGATGCTGGTGGTGCACAATCAGCCCCTCAGCAACCTGTGGTGGTGGCCAGTAAAAGCCAGTCCTCAGGTAGGTCTCAAGGTCATCTAGCTGGGTTGGCAGCCCAGAGATGAGATCTGAGGGAGGCGCATGTGGTGGGAAGTGAGGGCACAGGCTGGTGAGGTAATTAACCAGTTTTCCCCTTACCATCAGACCCAAAGATCCCCTCTTTTGTCTTCCTGTCCTCTCTAGCAGATCTCCTCAGTCCTCCAAGAACTCTATGGCTAATCCTTCTCAGTCAATCCCAGACTCCCATCATTTGATTCAAGGTGGCTTTACTGGCAAATGGAATGGCTGTACAAAGAAATCTCTCCACAATACAGTTTACACATAAGTGCTATTAGGATTTCCAAAACCTTCTAGCCACTTCTGGGGACCTACATACCAGCTAGCACTCAGACAGAATGCAGAATCATCCCAGGTGCCGGCCCTTCCACATCCCCTAGCCACTTCCTTGGTTCCATGGCTGTGCATGTGCCCCAGCAGTCAAGCAAAATGCCTTCACTCCAGAGCCTTATGTCCTGTGTATGCTCAGCATAGTAAGCCGTGAGTACTGTAATTCATAAGTATGTTCACTTACTTGTACACAGCAATGGCAGAAACAGACAAAAATAAAAGCCCCCCAAATAATACAGCAATAAAAAGTAGGACCCTAAACCAGGCGTACTATATAGGCATGCCAGAGCCCCACGTTGCTGGTGCCAAATGGCACTTGATTCCTACCAGCTCCCCTTGTGGGAGGGGCAAGTAGGGATGGAATACAATGATGCAGACCCCGGGAGCAAGTTGAAACAAGAAAGCTTAATTTATTTTAGGAAAGGATAAGCCTTATATATCCTTCACTCAGCCAGGGAGAAGGGCTGCGCTTTGCTGGCATTTACTGCTATGGTCTGGTCTCTTGCTAATTTAGGTCATTTTGCATTCACCTATATAAGTCTTAGAAAGACCTACTTATGAAAATAATCAAAATACTCAGACACAGAGGACTTAGAGCAGAACCTACCTTACCATTGCATTATGAAACTAAAAAGGGAGTAGCCTACAGTTATTAGAAAACCAGCCTTAATCTATCCAATTACCATAGGAGAATGACCACCAGATGATAGGTACTCCCAAGGCTATGCAGATGTTACCTGGAATGCTGTAGAGATGTTAGATTTGAAGAGATTTAAGGAAACAGCAAAGGTTGCCAAGGCCCCCACACAGGTTTATAAGGAAGTGCCCACTTGTGAGGGGCCTTCATGGCTTCTAAGGAAGTACCATGAGCACTTGCTTTAAGACACTAGTTGTAACTGTTTTAAACTGGCTAAGGCCTACTGCCCTTCAGTCCTTAAAAACCTTTATGGCCTATACATTCCACACATTTCCTTAATGAACTTTTAAAGTAAGTTCTGGTGTATCTTTCGTGTTCTATTTCTAGAGTTTCTATCATAACAAATGCTCCATCATTTTATAAAAGGAGCTTTGAGGCACTAGAGATATAATTTGGTTGGTAGAGTGCTTGCCCGGCATGCAAAGTCCTGGGCCTGATCTCTAGCCCTGTATAAACTTGCCTTAGAAGCTCATGCCTATAACCTCCTACCTACAAAATCTCCCAGGGGCGGGAGGATCAGAAACACAAAAGTCCAAGGTCACCTTTGGTTATATATAATGAATTTGAGGTCTGCCTGGGCTGCATGAGACCTTGTCAAAGAGAAAGCGGAGAACAAGTTGATAATCTGGGGTTGTGATGTGAGTCTAGAGCTCTTGAAATCCATTGCCCTGGCTAGAACATTCTCCCCACCCAGAGTAGCTTAGCCAGAGCTACAGCAGGACTGCTGTCCTCATATGCCAAGAGCATATGCCAGCTGCACAGCAAAACCTGCCTGACAGCTGGGGATGATTCACAGGGTGTAGCCAAAGGAAGATTTGGGTGTGGCCCGAGTAACCGTCACCAGGAGAAAGTGCCTGAGATTTGACTTTGAGACCCAGCCCTGCTCTGCCTCTGTCCTCTGGCCTCAGCATATGGAAAGATGTCAGCAGTGCTCTGGGGCTGGGGCTGGAGTTAGAACCAAAGGGTAATTTTGTTTGTTTGCTGTGGCTGGTTGGTTGGCTGGGTTTTTGAGATAGGGTTTGTGTAGCCCAAGATGATCACCAGCTATTGTCTCTGTGATTCCAGGCCTACACCAACTTGTCTGAGAGTGACTTTTAACTGGTGTTCTTTTCCAGCTGACTGATATTGCTATCTGCAGAGCTGCTCTGGGAAGGAGAAAGGAGATGACAGTAGACTGAGCAATTATTTTATAGTCCAGCCCTATCATGGCTCCTGGGGTGCCTGCTTGCCATGATGAGAACCAACAGCTCTTGGCTGGGGCTGGGCCCTCCCTTTGATGCCTCATTGAACTATACACACAGCCTCTGGGGGAAATATGTGTCCTTTTCAGACAAGTGGGCCCCTAGCTGTGCAGACCCAGCTCTCTCCTCTCTGTGGGTCCTGGATGAAGCATTTTTGCCAGCTTGTTCAGCCATTGAGTCCCTGGAATTGCTGTAGCAGTCCGTCCTGGCCAGATCTGCAGGCCTGGGCAGTTGCTAGTTTGTCTTTTCCTGTCTGTGCTGGGAAGGGCAGGAGGTGGTAGGGCTGGAGAAACAGAGAGGCCTGGGAGGCTGAAGTTCAGTCCTCTGGCTGATAAGCAGCCTAGGACATTGCTCCCAAGGAATTTCCTGTTGAAACTTCCTCCTTCCTGGGGGAGCGCCACAGTGTCTGGCTGTAGTCGGTCACTGGACTTTTGTAGGTCAGAAAGCTGGTTGTAGTCCTGTCTACTGACTGGCTTTTAGTCGCTCCTTTCTTGCCTGTTTTCTTACTTTTCAAGGGTAGAAATTAATGGCACCAATTTGTGTTCACTAGTATCTGTAAATAAAATCTCGTTTGATTTTTAAAAAGGTTTATTTTCATTTATGTGTAGGAAGATGTCTGTAGAGGCCAGAAGAGGGTGTCAATCCCCTGGAGCTGAGATATAGTTGATAGTTGGGATCCACTCGGTATGAGCTCTGGGAACTAAATTTAGGCCATCTGAAAGTGCTCCTAACCCCTGAGCCATTGTGTGTGTATGTCTCTGTGTGTGTGTGTGTGTGTGTGTGTCTGTCTGTCTGTCTGTCTCTCTCTCTCTCTCTTGACATGGTCTCCACATATCTAAGGTTGGCTTTGAACTTGCTATGTACCCCAGAGCCTTCTATATCCACAAGCATGTAGCACAAAGCCTGTTTGTATTGTTATAGGGCTATAGGGATTGAACCTGGGGTTTTGTGTGTGCTAGTTGCTAGGCAAGCACTCCACCATCTCAGTTATATCCTAAGCTCATAAGGTCTTATTTGGACAAAAGATAGAATTAAATGTTTAGGTGGAGTTTTTTGGGGTGGGGGAGGCTTTCCTATATGTTCTGGCTGTCCTGAAACCCACTATGCAGACCATGCTGGCTTTGAACTCACAGAGATCCACCCCCCTCCTCCGTACTGGGATCATCGTATTTTTTGAGGCAGGGTCTCTCACTGAGACTGGAGTTCCACATCTGGTTAGGCTAAGTGTCCAGTGAGCCACTGGCATTCTTTTGTCTTGCATCCCTGCACTGGCATTACAACCAGGCTTTTTATGTAAATACTGAGGACCTGAGCTCACGTTCTTGTATTTGAGCAGCACGTGATTTACCAGCTAAGCCATCTCCCCTGTGCCTCGAGGTGATTTGTAATGGCTGCTACAGACAACAAATAAATACAAGAATGCCTGTAAGGTGCCTGATACACTGTTGCTACTGGGGTTGCACCCCGACCTCCTGTTGATGCACAGGGTCCTTCCTCCTAATCCACATCTCCGTCCCCACTCCTGGGCTCTGCCACCTATGGAATTAGACACAGGATGCAGTTTCACAAGGCTGCTGAGAAAGGTTGAAAGTGGCCAGGGCTCTGGGTCCCCCGTGGGCTGCTCTTTTGTTTATTCTTTCCAGACAGCCCGTCATGTGCCTGGCTATTTACAGCTGGGAAACAGAGGAAAGAACCCCAGGAACCAGAAAGTAGCTGCTTCCTGGATTTGGAGCTGGATTTGGATCAGGTAGCTGGCTTTGAGGCCAGGGTTCTGTCTTCACATAGTCATTTCTTACTGCAGGAAGGGGGGGGGGCAAACCAAGCAGCAGTGGGGACATCCACAGGCCCTCTGTAGGTCAAATGGCCATCCCAAGGCCAAGATCTATCCCCCAGCCTCGTGAACAAGGACAGGAGCACACTCTACCCACAGTTCTGGCTCTCAACATCCCATAGCCTAGAAAATGTACAGGTCATGAGTTCTTTGTTTTTCTAGACAAAACTTCTCTGTGTAACCCCCTAGCTGTCCTAAAACTCACTCTATAGGCTGGCTTCCAAACCCATAAAGATTCACTTGCTTCGGCCTCCCAAGTGCTGGACTAAAGGTGTGAGCCGTGATGCCCAACCAGGTCCTGAGTTCTAACCATGCCACAACTATCACCTAAATCTACTTCACTCCAGTTTTGGAGTACACACATGGGCCTGACTCCAAACCAAGAGGCTGAACCTTCAATTAAGCCTAGAGGGTAGAGACAACCTCAATTAATTTCAACCTTTAGCCAGAAAAAGATATGGTGTAGAACGAAGATATCTGCATTGATAACCCAGCATGCATTTCTTCCTGGCTTTCCACCCTGAGCCCAGAGAGGCACTGAGAGCTGATCGCAACAACATAAGGATGTATCACTACTCCTGGTCCTGTCTCCCCTCTTCCTCTTAGCCTCTGACATCTTCTCTGGTGTATAGTTTGCCTTTGCTACCAACTGCCCTGCTCTGCCTTGAATTCCCGTTTCCCAAAAAGAAGTTCAGATTGGCCTGCATCATCTTCCAGCCAGGCTCCCTCACAATTTGGGGGACTTGCTAACAGACTGGATCCCTATCTAGGTCCAATCAGCTACATCCAAAAGGCAGCACCACAGGGTCCTGCCCTGCCTACTTCTAAGGAAGCTGTGGCAAGGTAGTTACACCGAGACTGAGCACTAGAAAATGATGCCTTCTGCTGTCTCCATGCTCCCCTACTCCCTTACATATGTTAAGCTTATGACCCACAGTCTAGATACAGCAGCCATGTGCATACCATATACAGTGGTATAGGCCACCACTCCCTCCGACCCCTCCTGGGGCAGGCAAGATCAATCAATCCTGATTCTCCCTCCCATTGACTAAGCTCAGAAGCCAATTTGTTCCAAGATGCTATCCCTTCACTAAAGGCTAGCCAACACTGAAGAACCAAATGAGATGGGACAGACAATCTCAAAGTCACCTTGGGCACTGGTGTAGTCAGGAAATGAGTCAGCATGCCTTACCCGAGCAGGAGAAGGGTGTGGAACAGTGAGTGGGTCAGTGTCTCCGGGGAGAGGTTCTAGTTACCCATGAGCCCAAGGATCTTGACATCAGCCAGCTTCTGAAGAACACCTTCGTCAAAGGCAGGACTAAGGTGATGTGCTGACTCATTATCTATGAGTCTGAAGTTCAATACCACCTCACACAGGAGCGCCTAAGCCAATCAACCAGGAAATCTAATGGGCCAGTATGTCTGGCTAGGCCAACACCACCACTGTATCCAGTGGACCACGTGCTTTGAGAAATCCCAAGACTTCTCTGAGTCTTGCTTGCACATGCAGCTAGTAGGACTCTCTCTCTCTCTTTCTCTCTCTCTCTCTCCTGTGTGTGTCTGTCTCTCTCTGTCTCTCTCTCTCTCTCTTGACGCGTGTGTGTGTGTGTTCCTTCTGTTCTTTACTTACTTTGACATATAGGAATCACAGAGGAGTAAAATCATGTTCCCACTCATGGAAGAGGTGTGGGAAACCACGGCTTTAGTTTTACCGGCCTTCCCATAGGTTCGCAAGCTCAATGTGCCAGATTTTCTAGGGATTTTTTTTCTTTTCCTTCCTTCCTTTCTTCCTCGTTTCCTTCCTTGACAGGATCTTACCATGTATCCCCTTACTGTGTGTTCACTATGGAGACCAAGTCAACCTTAAACTGACTTTTTTCGGGTCTCAAAACATAGCTCCGGCTGTCCTGGAAATCTCTATATAGGCCAGATTGGCCTCAAACTCACAGAGACCCACCTGTCTCTGCCTCCCAAGTGCTGGGACTAAAAGTGTGTACCACTACCTCCTGCTATTTTTCAGGTTTTCAACAGGAAAACAAATCAGATTCTTTTCTTTTTTTAAGGCAGAGTCTCCTTCTAGCTCTGGCTGACTTGGAAACCATTCTGTAGCCCAGGCTAGGCCTGAACTCATGGTCACCCTCCTTCCATAGCCTCTGAGTGCTGTAACACATGAGGCTGAAATTCAGTTTTTTCTATGAAATATTTCCAGTCTTGAATTTTGGCAGATAATTCATAACACTGGGGACATTTTTCTTTATATAAATGTTTTAGACTCATGGTTCTCAACTTGTGGGTCACAAGTCCTTTGAGGGTTGAATGATCCTTTCACAGAGGTTGCCTAAGACCGTCTGCATATCAGATATTTGTGTTTTGATTCATAGTGGTAGAAATATTACAGCCATGAAGCAGCAATGAAAATAATTTTATGTTGGGGGTCACCACAACATGAGGATGTATTAAGGGTTCACAGCATTTGGAAGGTTGAGAAACAGTTTTGGAGCATTTGAGGAAGAAGCCTGAACTGAGGCGTTTTTTCAAGAACTGCCTCCATGATAAGTACTGAAGGGGGAAAGCAGTGTTCTTCTACAAACCTGTGAGACATGTAGCATGGGGCATGTGACCCACTGTGTTTAACTTCCAATTATGCTCCTGGGTACTCACACTCACCATCTGCATGTGACTGAAGCCAGGAAGTCCCAGCAGCATAAAATGTTGCTTCTCTTTCTGTGGAGCCTTAAGTGATCTTGAATGACCATCTGGGATGCCTGTGATGGTGTTTCCAAGAGGTATCATGGGAAGACAGGACCAGTGCTCAGACTGTTGAATGTCTTACCACACCCCTTCTATGCTGAGACACTCTAACCCAGGGTCTCAGGTATGCTACAGGGCCACAAGAAAGGTACAGCCCCAGCTAGGCAGGTTCTTCAATAAAACCTATGAAAGAGGTTCTCAAGAGAGTCTGGGGACAGCCCAGCATGGCAGAGGGGCATCAGAATGGCCCTATGGGCAACGGTCTGTCCCCTGGCAGCCTAGAAGCAAGGCTTGGGAAATAAGCTCTGGACACTGAGCCAGTCACTGTTGACCCACGCTCTCTCTATTTAGCTTTCCCAGATTGATGTGGCCAAGTTCTGGAACACTGCTAGGCCAAGGCTGGCTGAGGTGTAGCAGACGCACAACTAAATGGCACTCTACTCAGCTCCCTCTGCCTTTGGAATAACTGCTTTTCATCTTGGTCTTAACATCCTATTTAAAAATGAGCTGAAGCCAGTTCTTCTTGGGGTCTAGGTGGGTGACAGTTTTTATAGACAGAGCCTATGAAAGCATAAAATCTACTTTTGTGGCTGTTAACCAGCTGTATGGCCTTGGAGAATCCCCTACCTTTACTGGCCACTTCCTAGAGGGGCAAGGATTGCATTGATAAATGGTATGGAAGCTGTCACCCAGCCCCAATCCCAGAATGACTCAATAGAACCATTCAAGACAGGAAAAGAATTACTTAGTGATAATCCCAGCACTCAAATGGCTGAGGCAAGAGAATCTCAAGTCTAAGGCCAGCTTGGGCTACCTGATGAGTTCCAGGCCAGCCTGGACCATATATCAAGGTCTTGTCTCAATAAATGAAGAAATACCACCTGCCATTTGAGTTCAGAAAGAGAATCTAGGTTTGATTTGATGACACACAGACATAATCCTAGCATTCATGGGCAGGAGGCTCACCACAAGTTTGAGACCAGCCTCCTCTACACAGCAAGTTCCAGGCCAGCCAAGGCAACAATGTGAGACTTTATTTCAAAACAAAAACAACAAATGAAAATATCTGGTCTTGGTGTGACAAAATCCTGTAACCCCAGCTATCAGAGAAGCTGAGGCAAGAGAATTGCCAAGTTCAAGCCTAAGAGGGCCGGTGACAAAGCTTAGTGTTAGACCACCTGCTTAGCATGAGTGAGGTCCTGAATTCAGTCCTTAATCTTGGGAAATATTCTTAGTGAAGGACAAAGAAACACCCAGACAGAGGGAAAGTAACCTTGCAAGGCAATGTGTATTTGTGAAAAGGGTTCTTGGCTGTTCCTCACCGGCTGCGATTCAAGTGCACGGTCTACTACTCCTGACTGGATAATTTAGAAGTTGGCGCAAAGGAAATGAAGGGAAACGCAGAAGAAATTGCCTGTTTTGGGTCAACTTCTGAGAAAGCAGCAGGGCCTTTGCATAAATGAAGTTTTACCAGGTGGGGAAGTTTAAAAGAGTTTGCATAAAAGCTTTACAAGCTGTGAAAACTCATAGAATTTTGGCCCTTGGTGGACCTTTGACAGGAAAAAAACAGAAACAAACAAACAAAAAAATCAAAAGCAACATTTCTCACACTAGTATCAGAAGAAAGCAGACTATACATTTTATTTTTGAATAAGAATACCTTTAAAATGTATTCTTTGGGGGGGGGGGGTTGGTGGCAAATGCCTTTAATCCCAGCACTTGGGAACAGAAGCAAGTGGATCTCTGGAAGTTCAAGGCCCGCCTGGTATAGAGAGTAAATTCTAAGACAGCCAGAACTGTTACACAGAGAAACCGTTTCTCAAAAAACAAAACAAAAAATGTACTTTCACTTCATTTGCATTGGTGTTCTACCTGTATGCGTGAGAATGTCAGATCCTCTGGAACTGGAGCCACAGACAGTTGTGAGCTGCCATGTGTGTGTTGAGAATTGAACCTAGGTCCTCTGGAAAAGAAGCATGTGCTCTCAACCACTGGGCCATCTCTCTGGCCTTCAAGAATATTATTTTATATGTGGAGAACTAAGACCCAAAAGCCAAGGGTTCTACCCAGAATCAGAGATGAGACAAGAGTAGGGGTCCAGATCTCCTGGCACATGAAACCCTTCCTACCACAACCTAACTAGGTAATAATCCAAAACTCAGAAGGCCTTCGTTTAGCAACCAGCAGCCATACCAATACTCAGAGTCCCAGGTACCCAGAGAGTCTCTGGCATTGGGATGCACCTTTGACAAGAAGTGAGACCCTGCTTCCTAACAGATGAGATGCTGTCCCTCAGGGTGTCATTGGAAACTGGGACCACCCAAGAGGATTCCCAGGATGCCACTACCCTGGGGTCCTGTCCAACCACTTCCTCCTCCTTTGGCTGCTCAGTTCCTACTAGCCTTTAGCCTTGCTCAAAGTTCCTTAATCTCTCTCCTCCCAGCCACCAGCTGGGACCAGAACTTACAGCTGGTAGCTAGGATGTGAAGCCACTAGAGCTACAGGGTCACTTTGCCTGTTAAAAATGGGGTCCAGCCTCATCATGGTAGCACATGGCTTTAGTCCCAGTGCTCAGAAGACAGAAACAAAAACATACAGATCTCTGTGAATTTGCGGCCAGTCTGGTTTACATAGAGAGTTCCAGACCAGTCGGGACTATACAGTCAGATCTTGTCTCAAAAGCAAAAGCAAACACAAACCAGAATATATTTGTTCCTATCAAACAGGTGGGTCCCAGTACCATGAGGCAAAGCCAGCAAATTCTTTCTGGAGGGCAGCACCTGGTGGATATGAACACAGATTTGGAAAACATAGAGGAAATGGGAAGCGGTTTGCATGCAGAGATCAGTTGGTAGAGTGCTTGCCTCACATACCCAATGTTCCAGACTAGCAGTAGCACTTAAACTGGAGATGGTAGAGTAGGACCAGACTCCCAACACTTTGGAGGTAGAGGCAGAAACAGAAAGGGTCAGAAAGTTCAAGGTCATCCTTAGCAAGGCTGGGGAAAAAAAAAGGAAAATATGAGACTAATGACAAATGCCTTCTCACTGTGAAATTTAGAGCCATCACCAGCCACATGCCAGGGATGAATTGACATTTCCCTGGGGCAGCTACCACAGGACATGTAGCAGTTCCTGCAGCTTCCATGTATAGAAACAACAGCATAGGTTCAGGTCAGGGCACTTGCCTGGCAGGCACAAGGTTATGAGTTGATTCCCAGTAATAAATGGAAAAAAATCCACAAACATACAATGAATTTCATTCAGTGAGTGACTTGCTTTGTTTTTGAAGCAGGGTCTCTCTGTATATCCTTAGCTGGTTTGGGACTCACTATGTAGATTAGATTGCCTTGGAACTCCCAAATGCTTCTGCCTCCCAAATGCCAGACTCACTGAGGGATTTTTTTTTTTTTTTTTTGCTAGACCAGGTGCTTCATGCATTAGTTCCTTTAATTCACTCACCAGCTGACTGAGATGAAATTACTGGGTTGAACTGTGGCCACAGCCTAAAAATGCTACAGTCCTAAACCCTAGTTCTGGTGACAGTGACCTCATTTGGAAATACAGTCAGCATAGAAAGCCAAGGTAAACTGAGGTCAGTAGGGTGAGCCCTGACCCACACCTGCCCTCAAAGAATGAGAAATAGGCACAGACATACACAGAGGTAATTATAAAAGCTGCTCACAGGTTTGGTTGTCAGACATTTAAAATGTTCAACTTAAAAGCTTTTTGTGATAAACAGACCTATACCTACAAAAACATCAATGGGCAAAGAAGAACCTCTACCTGGAACTTGCTCCAAGATGGCAATACCAGTCACTGTGTGAAAGCTGCCTCTCACCACACCAGTAGCCAAGGCCCCCTTCAGATGGGGGACAACAGGATCCTGAGGAATTCATGGATTCTCACTCTTTCCTAGACAAGGTAGGCTGTCTTTCCTCACGAGCTCCTATCAATTGTCAGCTCTCCTGGTATCCGAAGACAACCTAAGACAGACTTGTTCTGAGTCCTCTGCCCTCAATGACTATGGAGGCATAGATGCTCAAGTAGCCAGCAGGTAAAATCTCTGTCATTTTTGATTGCTACCTCAGGTATAATTTATCTTTCTCAGACCTCTGTCATTTGACAACCAGGCTTTGCTTCAGCTTCCTCCTCAGACCTGTATACAAAAGTCACAATTCTCATCTTCTTAGAGCTAAAAGACACAGTTCACACAGTTCACCTTGCACCAAAAATTTAACATTAGTATAAAAACCTCCTTCTTCTTCCTTCTCTAACTCAACCATTTCTATAGGTAAATTTCTTATGGTTACAGATTTAAAGATGTGCTTCCTTGAGCTGAGACCAGGCCTTGAAAAATCTTCATACCTTTTAACCCAGAGTCATAGCTTGCTATGACACACCAAAATGTAAATCTCTTCCAACTGTTCTCCAGATCTTTGCAGGTTCCAGCACAGGCCCAACCTTCCTGCCCAAGAACACAGCATCTGCCACCTTGACAAGTTCCTGAGACTTCACTGATGGTACCACCTCTCTAGACCCAAGCAGGCACCTGCCCAGCCAGTGAGATCTGGTTTTCTAAGATGTCCCAATAAAGGGCGTATCTGCTCTTATGCCTCTTTGTTCATTATTGCTTTTTTCTACAACAGGGCACGTTTCCATTCCATTCTTTCTGGCAGATCTCACTCTTTCCATGGCTAGCCCATTCATAGGGACAAAGTTAATAATGATTTTTTTCCCTATCAACCTGCCTTCTCAAGAGATAGACGCCTGAGCTTTCCAAGACTTCTCAGCTCTCCCAGGGACAGATGCCTGACATCTCCAAGATGACAGCAAGCTAGATGTCTCTTCACTCACACCTCCTACCGTGCTCCTAACCCCCTACTTCATTCCAAATCCACAGGAAGCAGTATAAAGACCAGAAAATTCTGCATCCTCATTCCCACCCACCCCCACTTGCCATCTTTTTTTTTTTTTTTTTTTTTTTTTTTTTTTTTTTTTTTTTTTTTATAAAATCAAAAGTGAGGGATATTAGGATTCTGGCCTGGCCCCTGAAGTCATACTTGGCCAACAGCAATTAGCCTGGCCCACCCTGATTTCTGACATCAAGTTCACTTAAGGACTCCCACCCTCTACCCTTCCCTCTTTTCATCCTCCCCACCCCAGCTAGAGGGTGTGTACCTAAGGCCCCTCTCTCTCTTCTCCTTTCTCTCTTCTTCTCCCTTCTCTCTCTTTCTCTTCATCTATCTCCTCTCTAGAATAATAAAGTCTTTCCACATGGACCCAGTCTAAGTGTCTCCCACTGTGCTGCCTTCTACCACGGGCGTGGGGTCTCCATTCATTGCCACGGGTCAGTCACACTGGGTATATGTGTTACTACAACAGTGATACCATGCAAAAAATGAAGACAGAGGTTGGAGAGATAACTCAGCAGTTAGGAGCATTTCTGCTCATGTAGGATCCAGGTTCAGTTCACAGCACCCAAATGGTTGCTCATCATCATCTGTAACTCTAATTCTAGGGATCCGATGGCCTCTAACCTCTGTGGGCACCAGGTACCCATAAGATGAATATATAAACATTCATTTATATGCATAAACAGTTAAACACATAAAATAAAACAAATAATTTTAGCAAGGCAACAAAACTAAAGACTGTGTGTGGTGGCACGTTCCTGTGATCCCAGCACTTGGGGCAGAGGCTAATAGATCTCTATGAGTTTGAGGCCCACCTGGGTCTACGTTGAGAGTTTCAGGCTAGCCAAGACTACATAGCAAGATCCTGTCTCGAAGAAAGAAAGAAGGTAAGAAAGAAAGAAGGTAAGAAAGGAAGGAAGGAAGGAAGGAAGGAAGGAAGGAAGGAAGGAAAGAAGAGCTATATCTGTTATGCACAGATCGAGGGGGACCCCCAAAAGACCACCACAGAGACCAAATTCCATATGTAAAAGTAAAGAGCCTTTATTCAAGCTTAAGCTTGGTCTGTCTGTCCGACACAGGGGTTAGAGCAGAGAGCCCCAAGCCTGGGCAGGGTAGAGTTTTTATCATAGTAGAGATTGGAATGAGATTTCCAGAGTTCAGGAAACTGATTGGCTGACATTTGTCTAGGGGGTATCTTAGTGAGATAGATGGGGATAGGTGTGTGCTAGGCTCAAGGACTAGCTAAGGACTGGAATGTTTGGAATACCAGATATTTCCCCTCAGGTGCTGGACCTTCCCTGGGTGGTGTCACTTATGGGCTTCTCCTGGATCTACAAGTCAGTAAGAGACTCTTAGACCTACTGTCTGGCTGGTTTTTATTAGGGTTGTCATGGCAGATGTAAAGTCAAGAAGTTCTAGGCTCCACAATTTCCACACTCGAAGGATTGCTTGAAGCCCCCAGGAGCTGAGCAAGAGGCCCAGAGTAGAGTTTTTTTTTTTTCCTCAGCCCTACCTAGCTTGTCCAGTGCGGTAGCATGCACCATGCCAGTAATTCTCATGCTTGAATAGCTGAGGCAAAAGCTGGAGGTCAGCCTAAGCTACAGCAGAAGTATTAGTTCAGCCACAGCTACCTAACAAGACTTCCTCAAAAACATGGGCTAGGCCGAGGATGACAGCACACACCATCAATTCCAGCACTCTGGAGGCAGCAGCAGGTGGAGTTCAAGGCCAGCCTGGTCTACATAATACTCTGTGTCAAAACACAGGAATAAAAACACAAAACCAGGGCTAAACCTGTGGCTCAGAGGTAAAGCTCTTGCCTAGCAGGAGCAAGGAGGGATTAGTTCCCTGTATGAAAACAGAAAAAGGTAGACAGCCTACTAACATCATGCTCTCTGGCTTCAGGCCTCTAGACCAGGAGCCAGTGTGAGCCTGCTTTGCGGAACTCTGCACAGGCCCAGCACACACCCGGGTGAATGCTGTTGCTACAAAACCTGTAGACCAGGAATAAAACTGCAGCTTGACTCTGTGCTGGCTGTGGAGGGAGGGTTGGCATGGTGGCATGGTTGAAATAGGAGTTATTTCTACTATGGTCACTGATGGCTCTGTGGTCTCGGGTCATGTACCAGAATCATGGATGACTTTGCAAATATGTCATTTAATGTGTGACCAAGAAATTGCCAGGTGCCTGACCTGTGTTAAACACTGTTGCTGTTGTTACTGCTTTGATGTCTAAACAGGGGAAATGATGGTCATCGCTAGTGGGTGACCAAATTGCTTCCAGAACACCCTTGGCATAAACACTGTGTGTGTCCAGTGCTCTGATGAGGCTGAGTCATGTGGCGAGATGGGAATCTGCTAATGTGTCAGGGTCCCTTGGTGTGGTGGCATTTCCAGAGGGGGACAGCAGCTAGCTTCTCATGGAAGAATAGATGATGACCTTGCGTGGGTGTGTGCTGACTCAGACTTCTCATCAGGGAGCCCAGTCTGGATCTCAAATTGCTGCCTGCCTTCTGTACTTCCTCCCCGTTCAGCACTTTGTGGAACTCCAGTTTAAAGTCCCGAATGAGAGGCTTGATAATGAATATCTAACCCAAGTAAGCTACATAGCTTTGATTATGGTGCTTGTAAAATGATCCTGATAGATGTGCACTTCCTCGTGTTTCTTCTGGGTCTGTTGCTCCCCGTGGCTATTTAGAAAAGTCTTTGCAAGTTATAGAAGAACTGGACAAACAGCTAGGTTAGTAGAGCGCTTGTCTACAGCATGCTCAGAGCCTTGAGTTCAGTCCAGAACATTACAACATAAACTCGGCCTGGTGGAACAGGCTTATAATTCCAGTATTGGGAAGGCAGAAGCAAAAAAGATTGGAAGTTCAAGGACACCCTCAGCTACATAAGGAGCTTGAAGTCAGACTGGACTATAGGACCCTATCTCAAAGAAAAAGCTAGAAAAAAAATTGTAGATGTTGACTGCCCTACAACTTCAAGTCTAGCACTCAGGAGGTTGAGGCAGAGACTCACTCTGAGTTGGAGGCCAGGTTGGATTATGTAGTGAGTTCCAGACCAGCCTGAGCTATGTAATAAACACAACCTGAAAAAAAAGGAGGAAGCAGGGCTGGGATGTTACTCAGCAGCAGCAAGATTTTGTAACATTACAAAGCCCGAAGTTCAATCCCCAGCACCACAAATGGGGGGTGAAGACAAGAAGAGGGGCGGGGGTTGTTATGTATGCAAAGTATGAGCATCCCAGTTCCGGCACCCACATAAAAACCAGGTGTAATAATGTGAGTCTATAACCCCAGTCCTGGGAGAAGAGATAGATGAAGAGTGCAACAGTAGGCCACAGGCAGGAAAAGGGAGCTACACACACACACACACACACACACACACACACACACACAGACTCACCCACCACACACATCACACACACCACACACATCACACACACACAAACACAAACCATACACACAAACACACACACCACACACACATACATATACACACACCACACACATACAAACACAAACCACACACATATACACACATACCCATAAACACACACATAACACATACACACACTCTCACACACACAACATAAAGAGAAGTAGGAATGTAGCTTCTCAGCTGGTAAAGTGCTTGCCTAACACACAAGGTCAAATTTGACTTCCAGAACCCCATAAAGTAGGTTGAGGTGGGGAATGTAATCCCAGCAGTAACCTAGAAAGCAGAGACAGGAGGGTCAGGAGTTCAAGGTCATCTCTGAATACATAGTAAATTTGAGACAAGATGAGCTATGGGAAACCTTGTCTCAAAACATCAAAATCAGACCAAAAATAAAACCGCACCACAGATTTGGCAGGTTTGATTATTCAAAACTGCAACCTTAGTGTAGGCGGAGTTTACCCACAAGAACACCAATACTAGAAAAATATTTATTAAAATATAATCTAGAACTCACGGTACCAGCAACAGATTACAATAGCACCTGAACAGGAACTGGAGTCTGCAGACGGACGGACGATGGAATCCCCTCTCGCAGCCCGGAACCAGGAAGAGCGCGTGTCGTATCCGCAGACCCTTTTTAATGGGGCTTTTCCCCCGCCCCCTTCAGGTCGGGGGGCCCGGTGCTCTGTATAAATGTCCCTTGACCTTGTCAGCTGACACCTGAATCCCACAACACCTTAGCACTTGGATGACTGAAGCAGGACTAAGGGTTGAAGGCCTTTCTGGGCTATACAGCAAGACCCTGGCCTCCAAACTGAAGCAATGCCATGAAGCCCTTGGTTTCTCTGTTTCAGGCAAGCTTTCATAATCCCTACAATCTACAGTTCCTCCAACTGACCTCAGCTCTTTTTCCAGCAGCCTGGGTGACTCCAAGACCTCCCCAGATCCCTTCCAAACAGCAGACTTTTGATCATTCTATCTGGCTTGCTCTTTTGCCCTGTGTTCCATCAGACATTTCAGAATTCTTACATCATCTTAAGACAGGATAAAAAGACAGAGGAAATAGAGGGATCGTGGGAAGGGAAGGATCCCCTTACCACAGATTCGTGCCTGGTCCCATTATTTAGGAAATACTTTATTAGTTTCTGTTACTAAAATCCACAGAGATAAACCTTAGCTCTTTAATTCAGTGTGTCACGTCACCCCTGGATATATTCAGAGCCCAGTGCCTGAAGTCTCTTAGAAGCTGAGAGTGCAGGATTCCAGCAAGATGGGCCATTGTTGCTTTTAGGACTGCCTATATAGGAACAACACAGTTATTTTCATATAACTTGAACGTGTGAGGTCTTGAGGTAACCTCAGTTTTGTCCTAAATATTGCAGCAAATAAGCACAGACATTTGTCTACAGTAACATTTTAGCTTCCTCTGTAACCCTTGTTACCCAGGGACTTGTCTTACTGGAATTCTGCTGCACCTCATGAGCCAGCCCCACGATCTCATTCACTGAGTAAGAACAGGTTCCTTAGCAACTGCTTGAGACAGAACTTCAGAAGCTGCCAGTATCTTACATACGGCTGCTGTAAAGACACCAAAGGGTGTCTTTAAGAAGACTCCTTTGAGAAGCCTACAGACACTTGGGCATATCTTGTTCTTTCCAGGAGGACCCCTCTGCACTTCCATATGTTAAAACCCTTTTTTCAATAAACTCTGTTTCATACTTATTTGTCCTGAAATCCCTTCCAGAAGCAAAGTCAAGAATCTGGCTTTACCTAGTGGAGATCTCTGAAAAGAGAATGAACTATTTAAGTTGCTGGGGTAACAGTGTGGGCTGCCTCCTGCCCACCTCACCACCACTAATGACCTGCCTGCAGACTATAAAACACTGCAATGGGTGGGGTCTTGGGAATGTTGATTCACCCTTTAGAACTTAAGAAGCTAAATGATTAGTTTAAGATCGCAACATTCGGGATTTATACCCAGGCCCCCAAACCATGCAGCTGCCTCTGGCCTGCTCACTTTTGTTTATTGGTAGGCATCTGAACCTCTCCCTGGGGAGAACAGGCTCTTCTAAGCATCACCCAGCACAGGCCTTTCTTGCTCAGGTGACCCAGTGCTTCCTGTGCAGGGGCTGGCACCTAACACAAACGAGCTGCTGCTGCTGTGACTCAGGATGGGTACCACCTGCCTGAGTGGAGAAGAGCAGTGGAAACCAGTTAGAATTGAGTGTGAGCTGGCAAAGCAGCCGGTCCACCCACTTTCCCTGCCCTGGCAGGCCTGGGCAATGGCCCTTGTTTTCTCCACTCAAAGTATTTCAAGAAATAACACTTTAACCCTCAAGATTTTGCCCACCAGTCAAAGCCAAAACTCTTCATCAAAATCCATGATTTCACCAGGCCTGATGGCGCACACCTGTAATTCCAGCAATTGGGAGGTAAAGGCAGGGGATCATGAGTTCAAGGTTAACCTATGCTAAGTTTGAAGCAAGCTGAGGTTATGTAAGACTCATCTCAAAAAAAAAAGTGTATGTGTGTATGTGGTGATCTATATTTAATAAAAATAGCCTGAAAGCTCACAGGACAGAGCCGAGCCGTGAAGGTGACACACACATTTAATTGTAGCTCTAGGAATGTTGTGTGAGGAAGTGAGATAGCTGGGAGGGGAGAGAGAAGGAGGAGTCCAGCATTCTCTGCATTTCCCTGGTGAGCTGAGGAGAGAAAGGTTGGAATCGGGATTTGTGAAGCCAGGCTGAGGAGTCAGCTAGGTGAGAGTTGGCTGAGGCTTATTCTTCTATGTCTAATAGCTCAGCTATAGAGGAGGGGAAGTTAGAAAAATGGTTCAGTGGTTAAGAGTACACACCACAGTCGGGTGGTGGTGGCATTTGCCTTTAATCCCAGCACTCAGGAGGCAGAGGCAGGCAGATCTCTGAGTTAGGGCCAACCTGGTCTACAAAATGAGTTCTAGAACAGCTAGGGCTGTTACACAGGAAAAACCCTGTTTCAAAAAAACAAAAAGAAACGAAACGAAAGAGTGTACAGTACAGTCTTGCAGATGATCTGAGTTTACCTCCCAGCACCCACACCAGGTGACTTATAATGGCTTAGAAATCTAACTCTGGGAAACCTAGCACCTCTCGCCTCCAGAGGCACCTGCACACACTGTATCACACACATACACACATGATTAATTTTTTTTAAAAAATATGGACAACAATAACAAAAACTGTAGCCAGTGGCATGGCTTAGCCAGTAAGGGGTAGCATCTGCTGGGCAAGCTTAACCACCTGAATTTGATCTCTAGAATCCAGAAAGGAAAGGATGGACTCCATACAGTTGTCCTGATTTCTATAAGCACTGTAACATGTGCATGTCCCTACTCTCCCTCATACATGTCATGAGCATACATACACTGTGCACACACACACACACACACACACACACACGTGAAAATTAAAAAAAGAAAACCATCAATTTATCAGCTGTGGGGGCTTATGCCTGTAAAACTAGCTCTTGGGAAGTAGAGGCAGGAGGATTAGGAGTTCAAGGTCAATTTTGCTTATTCAGGGAGTTTGAAGGCTACTTAGGGCTACTGAGAC
Source organism: Phyllotis vaccarum (assembly GCA_033318265.1). Taxonomy (NCBI): domain Eukaryota; kingdom Metazoa; phylum Chordata; class Mammalia; order Rodentia; family Cricetidae; genus Phyllotis; species Phyllotis vaccarum. Next base: position 27,199,577 of record JARWLC010000009.1, read on the forward strand.
CCTGTCTCAAAACTAGGGCTTCAAAGATGCCACCAACCCTGATGACCTGAGTACAGTTCCTAAGATCCACATGGTAGGAAGGAATTGACTACTAAAATTTGTCATATGACCTCCATAAATGTGCCATGGCACACATATATCTACACACCTAGATACATAATACACACATACATGCGCACGCACACACACACACACACACACACACACACACACACACACACACACACACACACACAGACCTTTAAAAATGTATCCTGAATGGCCCTGTGGTAGTCTGGATGAGAACGGTCTCTATAGACTCATATTTGAATACTTGGTCTCCAGTTGGTAGAAATGTTTGGGAAGGGTTAGGAGGTGTGGCCTTGTTGGAAGTGCTTCACTGGGGAAGACTCTGAGGTTTCAAAACCCCACTCATTGTCTCATGCTTGTGGATGAAGATGTGAGCTCTCACTGGACAATGGTGGCACACGACTTTAATCCCAGCACTCAGGAGGCAGAAGCAGTCTGCGATTCTCTGTGAGTTTGAGGTCAGTCTGATCTACAAAGTGAGTTCCAGGACAGCCACAGCAACAAAAAGATGTGAGCTCACAGCTACTGTTTCAGCCCATAGCTGCCTGTCTGCTGCCATGCTTCCTACTATGATGGCCAGACTCTAGCCCTCTGAAACTGTACGTCCCCAAATAGACTCTTGCTTCTGTAAGTTGCCTTGGTCATGGTCTTATAGCAATAAGAAGGTAGCCAAGACAGTGAAGGTGAGGGTGCCACCAGAACCACAGAGTGCAATAGCAGAGCTCGGCAGAGAAAGAGTAGCCACAGAGATAACACTCACAGACACACAAAGCACTAAAAACAGCAGTAGACTTAGCTTGATGGGAAAGGGGCCTGCTCGGCACACACAAGGCTCCGAATTTGACTCTGTAAGCACCATGAAACTAGACGTGGTGGTGTATGCAATCCTGGAAGTGACCTAGAAGATGAGGCAGGAGGTTCAGGAGTTCAAGATTATCTTTGAAGACATAGTAAGTTTGAGGCTAGGGTGGACTGGGAGAGACCCAGTCTCAAAACAAATACAAAACAATGGAGATCGCCCACTTACCTGACCAGTTTGGTGAGTGGGGACTGTCATCTTGGGATTTGGATGGTAAGGCAAGAGGACCAAGCGTTCAAGGCCATTCTGGGCCAGGCGGCAAGACTGTGCCTCAAAAGTGAAGCAATGCCACCAAACCCCCTCCTGATTTCATGATATTCTTCATTGTAGACACAACAAAATTTTGATCTTACAGAGAATAGAATGGAGTGAAAATTCAAGTTTTAAGGGGTTTTTTTTGTTTGTTTTGTTTTAATGACAGGGCCTTATGTGGCCTGGTCTCCACCTCACTATGTAGCTGAGGCTGACCAAGAACTCTGGACCCTTCTGCCATGTCTCAAGTTGTGGGGTGCATCATAGCTACTCTCCTTACACAAGAACTATCTAGGGATAGTTAGATATCACAGCCTGTGTCCAAAGTCAAGTCCAGCCACCCACTCTCAAGCCAAGTAAGAGTGGAAAGCATAGGGGGTAGAGAGATGGCTCATCAGCTAAGAGCACGTGTTGCTCTTGTGAGGACCTAGGTTTGATTTCCAGTCATGTGGTAGCTCCCTACCATTTGTAACTGCAGTTCCGGGGAATCTGATGCCTTCTTCTGACCTCCGTGGGCACGAGGCATGTATGTAATGCAAATACATACATACATGCAGGCAAAACACTTACACACATAAAATAAATTTTAAAAAAAACTTGGGTTAAGTGGAAGTAGAAAAAGGAAGATGTATTCAGTGTGGCTACATTGGGAAGAGGGACAGAGAGGTCAAGCAAATTCTTCCAGGCTTCTAAAGTGACATCAAAGTTTAGACGGCCAAGAATACACACATCTAAACAGCGCAGGTCAAGGTATGGTCCACTTGCCACCAATACATCATTGTCTTGGCCTTAGCCTCATCCTGTGAGATAGCCTGATAAGTTATTGAATTTGTGTAAAATCCTCTTACAAGTTTTCCATTGCACTAGTGCATTTTCCATCTCCCAGTCTGAATTCCCAGGGAAATTACCATTTTGGGATCCATTGTTTCAATATTCTAAAATTATCTGAATTTACCAAGGCAGTTACAGTGTCAGAATAGATACCAGGAGCTTGGGAGTATGGCTCAGTGGTAGTGCATATGCTGAGGATCAGAAGACTTGGTTCAAACAGACAGACTTGAGTGCACGCGCATGCGCCACACACACACACACACACACACACACACACACACACACACACACACACACACACACACACACACACACACACACAGAATCTAATAACTGGGTTTCATCTCCACCAGCCTCAGTACTGTCTCCAAGGGAAGAAGCCGCTCCAGAAAGAGAATGCCCACGTCTGTTTAGAGCAAAGGCTAATGCAAGAGAATGTTAGCATGACAGCAGCTTTGATGCTGTGGCTTTACCTTTATTAGACATGGGAAGAAGCCAAGGAGAGAGTCCTAATGGAAACTGAGATGATTAATGTGGCCCCAAAGAGGCAGGAACCCAAGTAGATCCAGATACAAAAGCCAAGCTAATTGCCTGAGTGAAAATGCTCAGGGCAGCAAGCGAGTCAGGGGCCAGCACCAGCCTCTCAAAATTTTCCATAGTGGTTCAGTGACTTAGTCGGCTCTGCACTGTGTCAGCGCCAGTTGTAAATAGCTCAATCAGCTGACACCAAAAGCTTCCAGCAAACCGAGCTTTGAAAAGCACATCAATGGACTGATTGCTAATTACAAGGACTGAGGGCCTGGTCTATCTGGCACAGAGTCAGCTAGGTTGCCAGGGTGAGGGGCAGAAAACAATCCTGATTTCCAGCCCAGAGGAATTTCAAGAACTAGACAGGGAAATTCAAACCTAGCAAAGAGAGGCAGATTTAAAATGGGTTCCAGCCCCTTATTTGGGACCTGAGGCCCCAGGGCAGACTGCCTGAGAAGTCACACCAGCCCAAGAAGTCACACCAGTGAGGAGATGGCAAACTTGTACTTCCTGTCTGGTTCTAGAACAGTGGTTCTCAACTTTCCTGATGCTGTAATCCTTTAATACAGCTCCTCATGTTGTGGTGACCCCCAACCATAAAATTATTTTTGTTACTACTTCATAACTATAATTTTACTACTGTTATGAATTCTAAATATCTGATATGCAGGACATCCGATATGTGACTCGAAGAGGGGTGGAGACCCACAGGTGGAGAGTTGCTGTTCTAGAAGCTACTTTAGAACAACTTTTAAGAGATGCTCATGGCATAAGATGAAGGTCAAGTCAGTGGGCTGTCTACTATCCTACTATCTGAGAATATTATTTTAAGGCGTGTTACTTTTGTTTATGTTACATTTGTTTAATTCTGTGAAGCTGTGTTACTGTGTCGGTCTAAAACACCTGATGGTCTAATAAAGAGCTGAACGGCCAATAGCGAGGCAGGAGAAAGGATAGGCGGGGGCCGGCAGGCAGAGGGACTATTTAGAAGGGGAAATCTGGGAGAGAAGAGAAGGGGGCAGAGAAGGAGGAGGAAACAAGGGGCCAGCCTCTCAGCTAAGCCATCAGCCGCAGAGTAAGAGTGAAAGTAAGATACAGACGTAAGAAAAGGGAAAAGCCCAGAGGCAAAATACAGAGGAGAAATATGAGTTAAGAAAAGCTGCTAGGGAGCTGATGAGAATGGTTCAGTAGTTAAGAATCCTGCTCACTATTCCAAAGATCCTGAGTTCAATTCCCAGCAACCACATGGTAGCTCATAACCATATCTGAAGCTCTCTCTGGCATGCACACAGACAGATCATTCATACCAATAAATACATAAATAAAAAAAAAAACTGGCAAGAAGCAAGCCAAGCTAATGCCGGGTGTTTATAATTAGGAATAAGTCTCTGTGTGCGATTTATTTGTGAGCTGGATGGCGGACCCCTCAATAAATAAATAAACCAAACAACAGTCTATTGTTTTGTTTTGTTGTTTGACACCAACTCACTATGTAGCTAGGGCTGACCTTAAATGCAGACTAGTCCATTTGCCTTTGTTTCTTTCCCATTTTCTGGAGTTACAGGCATGTGCACTATGTCGGGCTTGATCACCGAACAGGTTTCCTATGAACTCACTACTACGTAGCAGAGGATGACCTTGAACTTCTGATCCTTCTGCCACCACCTCCTGAGTGCTGGGATTACATGTGCTCACCACCGAGCCTGTTTCATGTGCTGCAGAGGATGAAGGTATGCAAAACAAGCATTCTGCCTAGTGAACTACATCCTCCGATTAGCCATTACTTTTTGATAAAAGATCTTCTAGCCTTTATTTTATTTATTTTGTTTTATTTTATTTGATTTGTGTGTGCATGATACACAGAACTCTAGTGACCAAGGGATTTTAAACATACTGAACAGAAAAAGAAAGGGGAGTTCCTGGGACAAGGTCCTAGAGCTATCAACCACAGACTGGGTGTCATCTGGGAGGCATCCCTAGGACTATTAACCACAACAGACACACAGAAATTTGACCTCTTAGGCCTACAAAGTAACTAAAAGTAGGGATGATATCCTGCCGCTCCTGCCTTTATTTTGTACCTGGTTTTCTCCTAGAACTCAGGCTACTGCTTTAAATCCAAATGTGGATACGTTGGCCAATCGGGCATTGTCTAACAGCCAGTAAGAGCTCAATGAGCCCCCTTCCAGGCTGAAGACACAAATATACAAGAACTAGAGGCATGTGACTGCTCCAAATGTCCAGAGAAGGAGCAGCTAATGCTCTAAACCTCAGTCATCCTGCAACCCGGGACCAGCACAGCCTTGCAAACAGATCAGCCCATGAGCTCACTCCCTGGCCTCACAGCTTTTAAAGTTTTGAATTGGCACACACTAATTATAATGGTTTCATTGTAATAAAACCAGTTCCCCATTACCCTTTCTTGTCTGCTTCCTATTTCTGCTGATCACTTCCTCTCCCCATCTATCTCTCTTATACTTTCGTGTGCAGCCCACCCCCAATCTAATGACATTATGGACAACTTCCCGGTGGCTATACCTCTGGGGGGGGGTGCTCTTAGCAATTGTTTACTAACCTGACCTTCAGAGAGAGACAGGCTCTTGTGAACTCCTTCATATTTTGAAATATACATGTAAAAGCTCAGTCCTATACTAAGGTCGGTAGTCTTGACTGTCTGGAAATGATATTTTCAGATTCTTGCTGTCTTAAAAAATTTGTGTTTGTGTACCATTGAGTGTGCCATGCATGGCACACCTGTGGAGATCAGAGGACAACCCTTAGGAGCCAAATCTCTCCTTCTACCATGTAGGTCCAAAGATTGAACTAAGGCTGCCAAACCCAGTGTCAACCTTCCCCTATCCACCGAACCCTCTTGCTGGCACATGTTACTATTTAAATCACAAAATCTTGCATTCTCCATTTCCTCTAGTCTACACCCCTCCTGAGGAAAAATGAATACATCTTTGGGTGACATATATGCTCAGTTTGAGACCCTACATCCTATAGATTTTACCTGCCCCAAGACATCATTGGCTGAGCTCAGAATGTTTTGTGAGTCCATCACTGAATTACACATGGGCTCTCGTATGCTGTCCTTTGAGCACCAGGGATGAAGGCAGACATGGATGAGTTCTGATGACTGAGGAGCTCTCAGAACAGTCACAGAAATATGAGCACAAATATAGTTAGCTAGCAGTTATTGTGAGGGTAGGGGAGCAGCTTTCCTGGTGAGCAGGGGGATATTTCCCAGGGACATGCAAGTTGGGCTGGTGAAGTGGGAAGCATTTTCTGAGGGAGGCTAGATACACAGTGAGTCCCGTGAGAAACAGTTCCTGTGAAGTGTAGGGTGCTGGAATAGAGGCCAAGACATAGGGCTGGGGAGGCTGGTAAGAGAGGGTTAGAACCAGGGAGGGACCGAAGCAACACATAGATAAGAATGTCACCGAAAAAGGGTGTGATGTTGCACACCTGCAGTCCTGACACTGTGTGTGGGGGGAGGGGTGAGAGCCATGAGGATCAGAGAGTCAAGGTTGTCTGCTACATAATGAGTTCAAGAGCAGCCAGGGCCACATGAGCTACATGAGCCCATCTCAAGAAGCCTGTAGAAATGATAAAGGCTAAATTAAGGGACATAGTGGGAATTGATGCACACTGAGAATGAATGATAGAAGGCAGAACTAGAGAGGTAGATATCAGCTTCGTCTGTAGCACAGTAGCCACCGGAATGCAGAGATCTTGGCATTCACACACAAAAACCTCAAAAGTGGACTTTCATATGGCACATGATGAACCGAAGTAATAAGCCACCTTAAACTAAGCATGGACTCTAGGACCAGCTAGTAAGCAGAGTGAGCTTTCAAGTCAAGTCCTCGAGCAGTAGACACATATGAGAAAGTCTGTCTATAGAGTCAGCCTGCCTTAGAGAAAGAAACAATTCAAGCTGCCAAATTTGATCTGCGGCATTGATGTTCCGGATATGTTCTTTAAAGGACAGACTCCTAACGCTTAGATCAGGTGTTGTTAGATATTTCTTTACAGCTGGGTGTGGTTGCTTCCTCCTTTATCCCAGCACTCTGGAGATTAAAGCAGGTAGATTCCTTTTCTTTTTTTTTTTTTTTTAATTTAAAAATTGGCATTATTGTTCTTTATTTAACAAAACTAAATATGTTGAAAGTTTAAATCATTGGAAGTTGTGAATTGCAATTATGGCAGGTAGATTTCAAAGTCAAGGCTAGCCTTGTCTAGGGTTCTGGATCAGTTAGGACTGTACATCTAGAGCAAGTTTCAACAAAACAAAACAGTTAGGGAGCTAGCATAGTACAGCTCCTGAATCTACAGGGGAACTTTTGTTGATTAAAGGTAGGGGGCTTTTCTGATTTTAAAATTATATACAAGTAAAAAGCTCCCCCCCCCCCCGTTTTAATAGAGCACAAGTCCAATGAGACACAGGCACAATACTGCTGAAAAGCGAACACTCTTCTAAGTGGATTTTAATTGACACGTCTGTTCTAGAATTTGAGTACAAGAAACAGCTACAGCAGAAATTCTTTTCTTCCTTATTCTGATGCCACCAACACAGAGATATGGCCGCTGCCTCCCCCTACTTTCTCAAACAGCTGTTTGTCATTTATGGAAAAGCTGCAACACTACACCCTCAATAGATCTTTTCTGGCTATGTTTATGCATCTCCTAGCAACAGAGGCAGTTGCACAACTTGTTTTCCTAAGTGACAAGCCCTGAAGAGAGGCAAGGAGCCAGGACAAAAGGCATGAGTTTACCAGGCCTGGGCTCTCCTTCCTGGAAGGAGGACCTAGCTCACATCCTGAGGATACAGACAGAAACCGACTCTCAGATTCCGTGTCCCCCCATCCCCACTCTGGCATTGCCAGATAGGGTTTCTCTGTATACTTCTGGCTGTCCTGGAACTTACTTTGTAGATCAGACTGGCTACAAACAAAAAATCCATCTGTCTGCCTCCCAAGAGCTGGGATTAAAGGTGTGTGCTACCCCTGCCTGACACTTCCAACTTTCCCTGCTGCATCCACCAGGGAGGCTCAGCACATGGCTCACATGAAGGAGAAATCCACTCTGCCCTAGCAACTGCAGTAACTCACATTAGTATGCTGGCCAAGCAAACAATAAAGCCTCCTCTGCCTCCTCATATTGCACCGTTAAACCCTATGGGTGTCCTTGTCAGTTCCTTTGGCCAGTAAGTTCATCATTCTCTGCCCTTGTATCCCTGGAGCTGTGTTCAACTCATCCATTTTAGATCAAAGTTTTCAGTGACAAATTTACCTTGCTTTGCCCGTTACTGCCAATGGCACCTCTCTGTCCCATGGTGTCTCCACAGAATTCATGTAGCTTTAGTTTTGGCAGAAACAACAGGTAAGGGATAGACAAGGTCATGTCTCAATAGGTAAAGTTCATGCTGTCCAAGTATGAGGACTTGAATTCAGACCCTGAGCATCCATAAAAGTCAGGAGGTGTGCACGTGTAACCCCAGAGCTGGGATTTAAAAAGGTGGTCATCCAGAGCACACTGATTGGTCTAGTTCAGAGTTCTAGGATGACTATGGATAGGCTGGCAAGCTGGCTCAGTACCTAAAAGTGCTTGCTGCCAAGCCTGAACACATATAGCAGAAGGAGAGAACTGGCTAGCATTAAGTTTAACAATCTTCCCAAGTGACAGTGCGTGTCTAAATGTGGCTTTATGAGACTGTCAACAGTTTAATGTACGGGATTTCCTTCCCCAAGTATATAGCACATCTTCCTTACTGTAAGGCTAGAAAGAGAGGTTAATGCTCAGTATCAGAATGCTTTCCTAGCATCGATGAGTCCTGGGTTTGAATCCCAACACTGCTACGCAGCATAGGCAGACAAGCAGTACTCAGAGGACATTTAAATGCACTTACCCCAGAGAGGCATTTTATCAGCCTAAAACCAGGCACTTTTCTTCACTACAGAATATTTCCTCAATCACCACAGACACGGCTTTATAGAGGGCCCTGTTGGTTTAAAAGTGAACTCCTTTTCTGGCTACCACTGACCCATCCCCTCCATCCTCCAAGCACCTTCCCCTACTGTCAAGTTCATGGTGCTGTATGCTTCCTCAGCTTTATTTCCCCACCCCCAATACTAACACGAAGATTAAAAACAATGAAAAAACCCCACAAAAAATGTTATTGGCTAGGGAACATACATAGTTGGGCTTTCTCCTATCATTTCATATGTACATATGAACTTTTGGCAAAAGTTTACATATTGTGTGCACTCAAGGGCACTTGACTCAAGAAACATACAGCAACCTCCAGCCCTTTCCTTCTAGCTTGGCTGAAGGAACGGGTATTATGCTGGCTAAGGTCATTCAGAAGCATCCTACCCCAGCTGCTGCCGGCTTCAGCTTCGCCACATATTACCTCATATACTCCCATAAGCACCTCATATAGTCCCATATGCAACATCATTTTGAACTCCCAAGAAAGACCAACAATACTGGGCACTGAAACTCTTTCTAGTTACTAAACTGTGAGACAACTTAATTTGTTACTGTTTGTATAGTATAACATTTTTCATTTCTATGTATAGGTCACAAACTAAACTAAACAGCCACCATGGTGTGTACAAATTTGTAGTCCCAGCCAGCCACTCAGGAGGGTAAAGCCAGGAGTTTAAGGACAGTCTGGGAAAAGTAGCAAGATTCTCTCAAAGAGACAAAACCATGCATGTAGTCATAAACACAAAGCAGCAACAGCCTGTACACTCTCATGTTGTGGATTAAAATCAAGAGCCCAAATTTGTCAGTTTAACTAAGTCTAGATTACAATTTTACTCTCGTGTGTGTCAGCTAAGCAAATTACTTTGCAATGAAACCCACCTGCCTCCTCCCAATTCTAAAGAGCTACAGAACAAAGTAACCCACTGTGTTGGGATGAGTGGTTATGCAGAGCCAGTGGCTGGCAGCCTGACACCCACAGAAATTGTTCAAACTGTTTTCCTACCCTGAGCAAGTAAAATTGCAGACTAAATATGGTAATGTAGAGAAAGGGCTACATTCTGGAGGAGGGACTTTTGAGGCCCACCACTCCCTGAGGATTGACAGTGAGCCACAGAAAAGAAGAAAGGATCAGAGAGAATCCCTAGGCCTGTGGTTCTAACCCTTTATACTGCGGTACCCTTTTAATACTGTTCCTCATGTTGTGGTGACCCCTTCAACCATAAAATTATTTTCATTGCTACTTCATAGCTGTAACTTTGCTACTATCATAAATCATAATGTAAAATATGATATGCAGAATGTATTTTGTCACAAATCAAGCATAACTAAAGCATAGTGACTAATCATGAAACAATATGTAGTTATATATATTGTGAAATATTTAGTTCTAATTACAAATGAATGAAATTTTGTCTTGAAGCATGGTGTAGTATGGCTAGCAGTCTTCCTATGTAACAACAGTAAACTCTATTGCTACATCTTGTGGCTGTATGGTGTGTGTGTGTTGGGGGGGGGGGTCAACCTTAGTGTGAGACTGCTTCCTTTTCCTCAGATCAGAGATTCTAGGGGCAGTCTTTGCAATGGCACAAGGAAGATCGTTTCTCCCAAGTCTACTTCTGTATTTAGAGTTGATAATCAACAAGCTGTAAAAGTGTTTTATAAGGATAGTGCTGCTGGAAATAGAAGATGCAACCAAGTGTCAGACAGAACAGGATATGACTATAAACACTTGATTCAGAATTTTGTAATTGGCATTGTACAGAAATCAGTTCTCATTACTGTTCAATCAACTTCTCTTGTGCTGTCAGGAACCTGTTCAGTTTTGACATGGACGGACTTCCGGCAATTGGGGTCAGGTAGATTTGGGAAATGGGATGAAGTTTTGTCTGCAAGCAGATGCAAGTGATAGAAATTATCATTGTAATCAGCTTGTCTGCTTCAATGTGATGTTCCTCAAAGAAAGCAGGTAAGTTAGGATCCATTTAAGTTTTCATACATTTACAATTTTTTTAATTTTTGGCCATAGCTGAAATTTCATTAGGTATGATTGGATCTTTTCAGACAAATAGAGGCATGTTGCATTTGGTCCTTGCAGTGGTAAAATTGAACTCATTCAAGATGGTAAAAACAGCAACCAAGCTATTTTCTTTAATTCACATTTATTGCTACTGAAAAGAATTTCTAACTTCAGTCTTACTTTCTGATTAAAAAACATTTTGAATCTTTCTTTCTGATTAAAAAACATTTTGAATTCATCACTAAGCTCGAAAACACTTTTTAAAACATTTTCTCTAGCCAGTTGGTGGTGGTGGCACTTGGGAGGCAGACACAGGTAAAATCTCAAGTTCCAAGACAGCCCGGCCTACAGAGTGTTCCGGGCCAGTTATGTAGAGATCCTATCTCAAAAACACAAACCCAAGCAAACGTCTCCTCAGTAGGAAACGGCAGAGTTTGGTTAGCGCATTGCAAACAGTTGACTGTTTAAAGTGCTCGCCTGTACAAAACTAAAAGTTATGTTTTTCATGATTCCTTGTAGCTCTTGTGGCACCATCTTCATTGCTAATTACTAATGAATCATACAGTGAGTTCCAATGACTTTGGGTGACTCATTTAGTAGCAAGTGTTGAAATTCAGATTGATAAGCCAGTGTAGCTAGTGTACCATCTGTGCAAATACCATGAATCTTTTCCCATGAGGTCTTGAGCTTTTCCAGAAATGAACCATGTCAAATACATCATATGCAGTAAAAGTTGCTGTTTCAAGGTCTGCAAAAAAACAAACAAACAAACAAACAAAAACAAAAACAAAAAAACAAACACCTCATCTTTAAAGTCACCTGTGTGTGAGCAGTGTGCAATATCTGTAGATTATCAGGCTGGACAGATACTAGACATCAGAAGTGGAGCAGATTTAATTTCCTGAATTATCTGATTGAGAATATCAGAAGACATGTCATTTATTCTGGGGACAGTGTCATTAGATAAGGAAACTGCACTTAACTTCAGAACAAATTCATCTCCGATCATAACTTGAACACTGTCTTTGGCCTCTGGCAACAGCAAATCTGTAGCAAAAGTGTGAGCTTTCACAGCTCTGGCAATTCTGAAAGCCACCAAGTAAGAATCTTCAATGGCTGCTACGTTTTGTTTGTGGTACTAGCCACCAGTGCCAAGTCTGCCTTCCTTGAGTTCATCAGCTTTGTTTCTAAAATAGTTGGTGTCCTTGCTGGCAAAGTTCTGATGCTTTCTATCAAAATTGTTTATTCAGCTGATAGAACTTCAGAACAAATAGTACATTGTTTTCTCAATTCCTGCTGTAATTATTGAGGTAAAATCATACTCACATAAATCCTATTTTTTCTTAATGTTCTTTACATGATCCATTGTCATGGAATGTTTTTCTAATGAAAATAATATATAAAAATAGCATTAATAGTACAAAAGATAACCAGGTGTGGTGACACAGGCAGAAAGATCCCTGGTCTACAGACGAGTTCCAGGACAGCAAAGGATATACAGACGCTGTCTTGAAAACCAAAGAGAGTTTCCATCTTATTCCAGAGCTTCTATAGGGGGCTGTCCTCTTTGGGGAGCTCTTGGTTTCACCCCCCTCACCAGTTTCCGCTTTTTGTTAGAGGTGTAGTGTGAAGGAGCTAAGAAAAGTCTTTGAAAGAGAAATTGGAAAGACAGGCCCATGCCTGGTCCTTGTACTTTATTTTTGGAATGTTCTTGAACACCTGTCACCGGGTCATTTGTTGGACTATCTGTGGATAGTATCTTGGACTACTCTTTTTGAGTATTTCTTAGGTGTGTATGTGTACACATAAGGGCAGAAGCCGAAAGAGCATCAGGTCCTTGGAAGCTGAGGTTATAGACTCATTTGTGTGGCCTGTCATTGGTTAGGAGAACTGAGCTTAGATCCTCAGCAGAGCAGTACTTGCTCTTAGCTGTTGAGCTGTCTCTCCATCCCAACCTGGCCAGCTTCTAATAGACACCAGTTGAGCTGGGCAGTGATGGCACAGGCCTTTAGCCCTAGCACTAGGAAGCAATAACCTGTTTAAGACCCAGTAAGGCCACACACTGAAGTCCTGGGGTCTTCCTAACAAAAGTAGGAAGACAAATTCACAATCACCTGCAGAGCCCCTACAGAAGGCTTAGCTCTTTGCTGGACAAGAGACAAAATGAGTGTCCGGCTCTCTACATGACCAAGAAAACGACAGCTATACAGGTAATAATTGACAAGCTAGATGGGTAATCCTGAAAGGCTACCCTTATATGTGGGTAGACCCACACGGAGATGGATAGTGAGCTGTCACAGTTCCCAAGACTACAGGAAATGTATTTTCCCATGGTTTTAGGTGACCCCCATGCAAGGGTCGTGGTCTACAGGTTGACCACTGCTCTACGCTTTGGGAGGAAATTACCTGGAAGTATTCTGGCAACTAACTGAATCACATACACAAAGGGACATTAAAGTTGAAAATATAGGAAGAACATGAGAGTAACAGGTTGTCATAATGAAACCTATTATTGTATAATATACTAATAAAGGGCCCGCAGTCTTGCACCCAAGACCTTCTGTTCCATGACAGGCTATACAGGTACTGTATTCCAAAGTAAAGGTTAGAAAAATATCCTTTCTGCTTATACAATAGTTTCTATGAGACCAAATAATATATACCTGGGCATAGAGAAATATTCTGTGTATTTGTATCTGAACAAAAAGAAGTGTTACATGTAACAGAACTCACAGTATTCCTGACTACTAGAGAACTGTATCTTAAAGCTATCCAATCGTAATTTGTCAATGGCACTAAATTAAAAAAGCTAGCTAGGTGCATGCTGTCAACCCTCCAAACTTGGGAGGCAGAAACCCTCCCTCAAATCAAGGGGCGGGGGGAGACTCCAATTTGCTACTGATATTTTTTAAAGAAGCTGTCATGTACAAAGCAGGGTGATATTTTTACTACTAACACCCAAGTGGAGTTCATGGTTGATAAGTTTAATGGTGGCACTAGTTAGTAATTTAAGTACTATTTCACTGGCATAATGGTGCATGCCTTTAATTCCATCAAATCTTTTGTGAGTTTAAGGCCATCAGTCTTAACAAAGTAAGTATGGTTTCTGGCTTGGTTTGTAGTTGTGAGCGGTGGTCTCGAGCAACCGTGTACTGTTGAGTTTCACTGAGTCACAAAAGGAACAAACATGGGTTAGGACATCAACCATTTCACACTTCAGACAACCTCTTTGACCTCATGGGCTCCTGCTTCCCGGTACTCTTTACACCAGTGTCTTTTTGTGTTGATAGACTCAAGAGGGGACAAGCAAAGGTACCATCTAATAAGGTACACGTATGTGCTACAACCATGCTAACTAAAAACTTATCCCAAAGCACCTCCCTAGCATCCATGTGGAAAGCAGGTGGGTGTCTATGTAAGGAGACCCTCTGCCTTCCATCAAACCCCAGATATAGTAGCCACTCTATTGCAGTTCACAGCTACAGTGTGCAATGGAGTCTGAACACCAGCTTAGAAAACCTAAATCAAAGAAAGGTATTAAGAACTCAAGAGAAGCTGGGCAGTAGTGGCACGTAGATCTGAGTTCAAGTTCCACAACTTACAGATCAAGTTTCAGGCAGGACAACCAATGCTACACGATGTGGGGGAAATATATAACTATCTCTCCCAACATCATGCCTAAGTACTATCACATGTAAGAAGGCTGTTATCAAAGCCAAAGGTTTTTGGAAAATCAAGTTGTGACAGACATAGCACTGATAGCCAGAGTTGTTGAGAAGGGTGCCCAAAGCCGCTCCAATTATCTCAAGTTTCTATCTTAGTGAAGATTTACAAGGGCTAAAAACAATATAGCAATACCTGAGCAGTTTGCAAAAATAATCTTTTCCCCAACCCTCACCCTTCTGCAGACAAAGCTTGAGTCTCCTGATTACTGGGATTATAGTTGCCTCAGTTTAATTTGAAAGGTGCTATAAAGAACAGGTCAACCTCTGCCTCAGATAACAGATGCTTCCTCCACGCCTGACCTTATTTGCTGACACCCAAGAAAGACCTTTTCTACCACTTCTGTAAAGACTCAATGACTCACCATTAGTATTTAACTGGCAGACTTTGCCTTCCTGAAACACAATTGTTGGCCCTCATCCCCAGATGCACTTTCTGCAAAGAACGGCTCAAATTTTCCTTACATCTGTTAGTCCTAAAACCAAGTATTGCCAAAGCCATGGCTCCCAACTTTCCGAGACAGTCACTCACTGTAGCCCAGAGCCTGAACCTTTGAGGAATCCACCTACATCAAGTGGGACTGGGACTCAAAGGTGACACCTTCATTTAGGGCTAGACCGACCAACATTTTCATTACTTTTCAGCATTCTGAAAACTTGTAGACCAGTTTATATTGTCTGACTGATCTGAATGTACAGTAAATGGTCGTGGTGGAATGCCTGCCAGGCAGGCATAAGGCTCCAGGTTCCATGCCTAGTTACTTTGTTAATCAATCAATTCTAACCACCAATACATGTAATAACTACACCTGACACTGTTCCAAATAGGGAACGAGAAAGTCATCAAAAATGCGGGTACTACCGAAGTGCTTCAATGTTAGAACAGCAACACAATGAAGCTGCTACTTCTAAGTGGCACTTTAAAGCAACCAACAAGCTGGGGATATAGCAAAATGTCTCGACACCTCCCCATGGGGACAGCACATGTGGAACACATTCCTGATCTTTGCTACATGTCATATAGACATCTTCACAACTTGGTCATCACCTCACAAACCAGTTTGGTTCAAAGTCCCCACCCACACCCCCAAGACTAGACGGAAGGGGGCCACTTCCAGCACACCTATATTGGATGCTGCAAACTTTTCGGGTAAGCTAAAGATGACTCAGTGGCCCTTTTTGTAATCCTCATGGCTCATTCTAGTTTTATTATCCCAGCAATTTTCAGGGAAAACAGTCTACTGGTTTAGACTACACCATCTCCATGGTTCATGATTTATGACAATTCGTGTCTTGTTACAGTACACTCTGATATATTCACAATATGATGGAGATAAAAAGCAGAAATCAGAGCAAAGGCAATCCTATGTCACTGAGGGTTGTAAGAGCATATGCACAACCATATGGGAGACAACCAGCCTCCCCCTTCATATATATATTTTTATTTTCTTATTATACCTTCCCAAAACAGAGACATTCAACAGTAGTTAGAATGGCCATCTCCCAACATTTAAAAAAGCCACATCACCAGTGGGTGAACAAATAGCAACCTAGAGTTCAGCTGAGTCAGCTACTGTGGAGCTTTTAGTGATGAGGTCTTCCAACTTCACAAAGTGACGTCTTCAATGTATACCATCATCTTAGTGGAAAAACATAATTAATTTTGCTGAAATGAGATTCATTTCCGGACAGGATTAGTAACAGCATTCACTGAACTTCCCGTTCTTCTTTGTCAACTGTGAAGAAAATGAACGGTAGCGAGAGGACCAATGCGACCCCTGCTCCAGCTGTAGATGGGACAATACACCACATTGAAAACATTTCTATATTCTGATTCACATAGCTAACAGCAGTTTTAAATCTGCAACTTAATTACAGACCAATGACACAACAACCTTTTCAAATGGCAAAAATACAAAAAAGTGTTACAAAAATATTTCAGAAAAAGTGCATAGTCTAAGTGCATAGTAAATAAAAGCACTGGAAAATATCTTGCTAGAGAGGGAGTTCAGCCTGGGAAGTTATGACCAAAGCTGAGTAGTTTTATCTTACACAAACTATACTCAAAAATAGCTTTATGAGACTCATTTCTGGCTAAAAGTATCAAAGGGTTTATTAGTCAAGAAACTAACACCTTAACTGACAAGCATTGTCAGAACAGAAACAAGAGGCTGCCACCCATCAGCTCCACCTCACTAAGACTTCTTCAGCTTTATGGTACTAATACATCTGATGACAGAATGTGGCAACCATGGAACTAATTATTGCTGTTCAAATTAAAAAAAGAAAAAAAACACCACAACAAATCAATTCTGATACTCTTACCAAACACTTGTCAATCTACAATTCAAGATTTTACAAAATACCTACTGTTACAGAATAGGCTCCTGGCAGCAAATTCTTTTAATTTATCCTGACATGCTGTAAATGAATAAATTACACCACTTAAAGATTATTGTCAATAAGTTTCTCCTTTGTTTGGATCAAAGAAATAAGAAAAGCAGCCAAAGGAGCCTGGGAGGAGGCGTGCACAGGTACCCAAGGAAGCAGGAGGGTCAGCATCACTAACTTCACACTGTGCGGCACCCTTACATCCATTTCACAAGGATTTTTAAGAAAAAAAAATTATAACATAGTTATTAAACCCTTTAACACTTTCACTACTACTCAGAATCAGTCCACCTGCTGGTCAGTGACAGTGGGAGTCAAAGGCCAAAGCTATGGCAACTGCAGTACTGGGGATTGTGCCTGTGAGTCATCAAAAAGAAAAAGAACAAAGAATGCCTTTCTTTTCAGATCAAGACATAAAGACCTTTTACACCAAAGGAATCTAACAAATGGCTTGAAGTAGTATATCAAACAATTGGGGGAAAGCCGGGGGTGGTGGCTCCTATTTCTCTTGCCAAGACTTTAGGGAGGCAGAGGGAGGAGGCTCTTTGAGAGTTCTAGGCCAGCCTGGTCTATAGAGTGAGTTCCAGGCCAGCCAGAGCTCCCTGTCTCAAAACATAAAACAAAAATCCATTTGGGTGATGTTCTTCATGTTGAGTCAGCAAGGCATTTTGTTGTTAAAAAACTTCACTTCCTTACAGAAACAGTCTTTAGTTTTTTAATGAACTTGTAAACAAAAAGCTCCCATTTCAAAATAAAAACAAAATCCCAGATCATATAGATGGTTACAGTGATTACATTTATCTAAGCAACACACATACATGTTCAGTTGTAAGACGGTAACTAAATTTCTGTGACAAATATGCTTTTTTAATAGCAAGAACATTATAGAGTTAATGCAGAGTCCTAAAGATAATCTAGTAGTCGCTATATTTTTTTTCTTAAGTCTTCACTTTAGATGCTGTTATTTCTAGCACAGGTAAGCAGGCAGAGTCTTTCAAATGCTCAAACACTGGAATCTTTGGTTGCTACCATATCAGCTGGCTTGCAAACAAGAAGCCAGCCATTTAAAGAATGTTTTAAGTTAACAACTTGCAAACCCCAGGGATGGAAAACCCTAAGAACACACAATTGTGAACATTTACAACCATCACAACTGTGGCTGAAGACTGTTCATGCCGTTCTTCTGAAATGAGATCTCAAAGCAGTATAGTTCAAAATAAAAGGTTTTAACAAAAAATTGGCATATGCACAATTTCCCCACCAATTCGTGTGTCAACCATTTAGTTAACTTTTCCACTTAAAAAAAAAATGCAATAGAAAACCAGACACCATGTTTCACTACCTCAGTTAATATTCACAATTACAGCGCTACAGCTCAGGATCAGCATCAACAATGCTGCCCAAGGCCAGTTTATACTGAAATGAAGTTCTTTACACCAAGTAAATGGTTGTCCACAACCACTGGCTAGTGTACATATGAACTAAAATGTCTAGTCTGGGGAGAAACAAATGCTGCTCCAGTCATCTGCTCTGCTGCTTCTCTTCCTCAATTCATGCCTAGAAACCTATTAAAAAACGAAACAGAAAAAGAGTGTTACAAGTTTTAAACATTTTTATAAACACTCCCCAAATTAGGTAGAACTAAGACAACAATCACATTTTAGTGGCTGTTGTTACCTTGAAAATTGCCAAGCTTACCCTTTCAAAAGAGTACATGACTCTCTAATAAAGCCACCCCTCACTTGAGTGACCCTGGAACAAGTCTAGTCAGTTACAGTCCAACACCCAAGCTAGACTGGCTGGCCATCCAAATGAGGACAGATGTACCGTTCTTTTGGACCCGGAACACAAGTTACTTCAGAAACCCAACAGGCAAATGAGAAACAAGTGACATCACAAAAAGAGGATGATTCTAACTAGATCAGAAACACAAATCTCTGTTTATACCATTTCTGAGATTACACATGAATAGCAACCATTAATGAATTCACTTTAAGCATAACTTAGTGTTACACCTCCAAGAAACATGATTTGTACACAAAATCCTAACATTGATCTTCATACTTTTCTTGCTTCCACTGCTGCATTAAAAAGATCAAGTCTCCTTACTGTACCTATTTATGCCAACCTATCCTGTTTACAGTCAGTGAGCTCCCATCCCCCATTGTGGAAGCCCTTCCACACTAGGATGCTAGTTCTAATGGCTTGCCTTTATGGCTAGAGAGAATAAACATATCGCCCACTTCTTAATATCCTAAGTATTCCATAAACAAAAGCCACTTTGTCTATTTCCTTCAAACAGATGAAGTGAACTACATTTCTGATCACTTAGTGTTTTACTCCCCTCTCCCAGTGCCTAAGAGTAGGTACGCAACAAACATCAATCCCATAATCCAAAATGCACAGAAAGCAAACTCAAAACCAAAAAAGGTGCTGCTCGCACATGCTCATTTGTATGTGGGCACACATACACGTGTATGCAGGGTAGAGGTTGAAATCAGGTGATATTTTTCCCTGATGGCTCCTGACCTTGCACATACTGATGCAAGGCCTATTGCTGAACCTGGTGCTTGAAATTTGGCCAGGTTGCTTTGGGGATGCTGTCTCTGATGTCCTAGTGCTGGGATTACAGGTTGACAATCACATCTATCCATCTTAGGGGGTTTGGAAGATCTGAATGCTGGCCCTCATATTCTGCGCTCAATGCTTTATTGGGCTACCTCCCAGCCACAGTAAGGAATACTTTAAAAAGGCTATCAACCAGACCATAATTACATCTATAAACCTAACCACACTTGTGATCTAATTCCAATTTCAAAGGCCAAGAAGAAGCTATTAAAATTAAGAAGCTATGGACTAGCTAAACAAATAACCTTTACCCAACAGAATTTGGCTTTATGTATGAAATTCATAAATATTGTTTAAAAAAAACAAACCCCAAAACATGATCTCCCAGCTCCTAAAACTATGATTCCCCTCCTTTGCTGTAACTGTCTGAGTATATTTTAGTACTTTGTTACACGGAATATCCCTTCACACCAGCAGGTTTAAAGTGGAAAACCAGTCACTAACACACTAAGCAGAATACAAGACAGCTTGGTTCCTTTAATAACAGGGAAGTTCTAGGTCAGAAGTCTCTTTCTGAACTGGCTAGATCAGTCTCTGGTTACAAGCGTTTAGGGATTCCTGGTAGAATAAAGAAAGCAGTCAGATCCAGATTTAGTTCTTCAGCTAGACAGGCCATTGGTAGGATGTCCTCTACCCAAGTATCACCCCTCCAATGTGCTATTCTTTGATGGTAACAAAGAAGAAAAAAACATTGTAGCAGGTCTCCAACATTCAATCTTCCAACTACTACTAAGCACTCTCTCTCTTCCAGTGTGCTTTAATCTCTTGTTTTGAAAATCTTGCAGTCTGAGTTCCAGAGAACATCTTCACTGTGACACTGGTTAAAATGAGGGATGAACCTCTTCTGTTCCTATAGGAGAGGGAGAATGAAGACTATCACCAAAGTTGCAGGGTTAGTGTGATGATCCAGGAATTAAGCTACATTTTTTAAGTTTCTGTTCAAGTCTTCAAATAGGGAAAAGGTGCTTATTTTAATTTTATGCATCATACTCTATCTCAAAAAGAAACCTATAAGAATTGTTTCTTTATTCATGAATTCACTTCAACTATACACAGTTAAAAAAAAAAAAAAAAAAAAAAAAAGGTAGAGCCAGAATCCATTTAAACAGGTACAGTTGTGTTTTGAGACAACTTCGTTTGCTTCTATGTACCTCTCTCTTTATTGATGGGATTGCAATTAAGGGACACCACGCAGTTAAAGAATGTTTATGCAGTAAGGTTTATACATTTGTGGTGGTTTTTGAAATTTAGGCTCCTTCCACAGTATAAAAGGAACAAAATCGTTTGAAGTTATTTTCAACTTAATAATTGACATACAATGTCACTTACATTAAGTAACTTTTCCTACAACATTCTTCTATGGTCTTCTGGTTATACAAAATTAAGCTAGGTAAATTTTGAATTAAGTGGCCAGTATGTATGAACCCACTACATACACCAAACCAACAGCCCTGTAACTCTGCTCTACAAAATGATAACTGTGTGAAAGATGAAGTATTTTTCACCACAAACATAATTTATGTGCAATTCATTCTTGAACTGGACCAACAGACTAATGATCTGAATGACTGTCTCCTCTATTCAGACTTCATTTTCTCAGTTTCTATAGTTGTCAAGCTTCACATACCTATTACAAAGGAATCCATCCCAACTGGCAGGTGTGGGCATGACACAGCACCAAGGTTCAGCAATGCTGGCAGTCTCCAGGACTCTGACAATCACCACACAATCTGACTGAAGGTTAGCAAGCCCAGTGAGCCCTGGAGAGGTCTCACACTGTCATCTTCATTGCTTGGACTGTGTCCATCTCTCCGGCTGTACTGTCCACATGAAAGAAAGCCGGCAGAAACCCCAGACTTCAGCAAGGATTCAGTTCCCTGGTCTTCTTTGGATTGAGTATATTCAGGGTAGGTCAGTCTCTCCAGGTTTTGCAAGGTCTTCCCTTCCCTGTTTTGGGTTAAGTTGCTGAATTATCAGCTGTGTTTCTGGCAGCAGTTGGTGAAGTCAGAAAAGGTTAAGCTACACATGGCAAAGCCCTGTAGTTGCTGGGGACCACTGACAGGCAGATTAATGTGAGGGAGAACACTTCTAGCCTCTTGAAGGCCAAAGCCACCCTCAAATGTGTCATTTTATTGTCTCAGCTACTTGTGGGTATATCAGAATTAACTGAATTTAAATGTTCATAAAATATTTCTTTTGTTCTTTGCCTTTTCTAGGTCATACACAAGTACCCTTCTAAGAATCATATATACTTTGAAGAACACCAAGTAAAATGAATTGCCAAGGATTCAGAGCCAAAAGCTTTTTAAAATCTTCTCTCTGAATAGATGTAAAAAAAAATTCAATCTTGGGGCACCTCAGCACTGTAAAAAGAAAAACCCTAGAAGACATTAGGGAAAATCCTTGTCCCTTGGTCTTGATCGGCTTAGGAATGCAGCAGCCAAAAGCCCTAATGAAAAATTGTCAGAGCAGAGATCCATCCATTAAAATAGAAGCACATACAAGCTAAAGCAGCAAGATTTGAAAGAACATTTGAACACTATCCGTGAGTGGTTAGAACTTTCTGTAATTTCTATGAAAGAAACATACGCTTAAAAAATAACTGCCAAGAAACCAAAAGCCAAACTAAAACAGAAACTCCTACAAAACCCAAAACAACAAAATAAATATACTAGTAAATGCCAACATTTAGAGGATCTTTCCAGAAGAGAACCTTTTTGATAGAGGACCGCTTGCTGAAGATTTATAAAATGGAGTTCAATGACATGCAAACATCTGATATTATGACACACCCCCACCCCCAAGAGTATATTCTAAGGAGTATCTCCTCCCCTCTACCCCCCCCCCCTTGGTCTCCTGGAAAATCTCATTATATATCCATGGCAGTCCTCAACTTCAGAGATCCATCCTTCTGCCTCCCAAGTGATGGGATTAAAGGATGTGCCACCACCCCCAGCCATTTTCTATAATTTTTGATCAGAGAAAAATAATATGGTGCTACCATTATTGGGAAATCCCATGCAATCAAAATCTGTAACAGCAGAAGTTGAGTCTATGGTTTAATACCATTACTTAAGAGTTTGGAATCACCAATAACCTACAGAATGTGAGAGGCAGAGGGTCTAAAACCAGCTCTCTCATGCCACTCTTAGAGTAGGTGCATTTTCTTGCTTTTAAGAGAAAGCATTCTTTTCTGGACGCTAAATTTATAGCTGTTTAAGAAATCTGAAGCCCAACCCTTTTACTGTCTACATTCTGTATAGCGGAATAGCTCATTGTGCATCTCTGTGTGTGTGGTGGGTGGCTGTTCCTTTGATGTCTTTGCTTTTCCGAGTTAAAGTCTTCCACTGAGACACAGAGCACACTAATTAGGCTTAATTGGGCAGGCCAGGAAGTCCCAAGGTTTTGTGAACTTCCACCCTGCTAACCAGAGCTGGGTTTACAAGCAAACAGCATTATAACTTGCTAGCTTCACTGTTGAGAGAGGGTCTCAGTCTCAGTATGTTGAGGTTGGCCTTACATCTATTTGCTTCTTTATGTCAAAGTGCTGGATGCGTCTTTGCTGGCTTTTAAAATGGAGGTATTGAACTTGGGTCCCCATTCTTATAAGGCAAGCACTACCAACTTACCTAACTTTCCAGCCCCAGACTGACAGATTTTAGTAGCAAGCAGTATTTTTGCTTGAGGTTAAAATACAAACAAACAAACAAAAAAAACAAAACAAAACAAAAAAACCCCATTTCTTGGTAACCCATTCCACCCTCTCACCCTTTGAGACAAATTAGCCATTACTCCTGAGCTCAAGTAATCCTCTTGTCTCAGGCTCCCAGTAGTCAAGACTGTAAGTATTCATGTCACTATACCTAGCCTTAGAAATATACCTTTGAAAGCAGTCAATAATAAGGTAATTTATTCATTGAAAAAATCTATTTCAGAACGTTACAGGTCCATGTACATGTAACAATTTGTATCACCACTGTGTCTAATGATTTTTTTAAAAAATGTTTTATGATTTCTAGTTATTTTAATGAAAAAGTTACAATACAGAGGAAGGCTTAAATTTAAGTTTAATCACTTTTCTTTGTCAGGGAAACATACTAACTCAGTGGATCCAACTTCTCGTCTTTAACACCTGGATAAAGCAGGACAAAAATTCTGCTTGTTTAATGAGTAAGAAACACATAGTATATTAGAACAATGAAAACGGGTCAAAATTAAGACACTTCTGAAGGCTGCTGAATGCCTGAAGAAAAATGTCCTAGGCCAGATGATATTTCAACCCTAGTTTAAAGAAGCTGCAATTTGTGATAAATCCTATTATCCCAGCAAACTTCAGGTTGGGGGGGCCCTTCATTTCACGCAGAAAGCAAATATATTACCTTCTCCAACACGGAAAAGAAGCCCCTTTGCTTTACTGAGCTGCTGGGATAAGGAGGACACCAGTTCATTCCATTCCTTCAAATGTTTCTTAGATATTAGAAGCTTTTCTTTCTTAAAAAAAAAATGTCAGGGTCTTATGTAGCCCTGGATGTTCTGAAATTTACTCTGTAGACCACGCTGCCTCCCAAATGCTGGGATTAAAGGCATATTCACTACCACATCTGGCCTAGAGTCTATTTTTAAGTTTAAGAATTATTTCAACACAACACTAAAAATATTGAAAACCACATTCAGACTAGAGCAGTCTTTCAGAAATAATGTAATTAGAAAGCAAAACCCAAAGCTTACCTGCCCACCACTTGCACAAGGCAGGCAGGCATCAGTAGGTAAGCCCCAGGAAGGGAGACAGTAACACGGAAGCTGGAGTTGAACTCTAAGGCACCCGGAATAGGGAATGATGTTGTGCTCTAACAGTTCTACTCCTTAGAAGCACTGAAAGTGCCAGAGAGAGACAGAGACAGACTAGCAGTTTAATGGCATTTGCCTCAGTTATCTTCAATTGTCAAAGCCCAACTGCAGGCTTCACTTCCACACTAAATGAACCCTAGTGCCTAAAGTTCCTTAGCATTTAAATACAGCGCTCCTGATATGATGCGTCACAGTTCATTAGCAGAGAGAAAACCTATGACTTAGGAGACTTTATAGAGAGCTCTGCAGTTAACAAGGTGCTCTGCAATTGAGAAGACAAGACACGCTGAAGGCAATGCCAAGACTCACCTCTTCAATTTAGGTCACATTCCTATTTCCCCATTAAACGCTAAAGCATTAACATGCAAACAAAAATGTATAGCTATCTTAACACTGTTAGTCTGACAGTAAGTCAAAATACCATGGCTAAAAACCAGATTCTGTATTTAAAAAAATCAACAAGTGTTAGGTCTAGGATTTTGGATTGATCGGCAATACCATATTCCCAACACCAAATGTTTATTTTGGAAAAGGGTTAATGAATGAGTAAAAAAGATGCAGTTGTTAAAAATGACCCAAAATCCCAAGAGAAATGATATAATATACACACATATATGTATATGCAAGTACATATACATATATATGAACAAGGACATTTGGGTTTAAAGTTAGTAGTCAAATTTTCCAAGGACGTCTTTTTATTTTTTAAAATACAAAGCCAAATTTTATGTGTTTTAAAACCACCTCCTTGATCTAACACTGTTAGAAATGAATTACCCAATTTGTATTTAATTTTTTTCCCTGTAACGTCACTTGGTTCTTGGCTACTAACCTTTCATGTTACTCTTGGTTTTGTCAGTTTGCTTGCCTGTGGGGGTTTGGGCCTGCTGCCCCTGCCCACTGGAAGAGGCTGCCTGCTGTGCCGCTTTCTGCTTTAACATTGTCCAATCAAAGGTGTAGTCATACTGGTGGTTCAGAGTCCTGAAAAATAAAACCCTATGTTAACCTTTACTAGTCAGCTAAATATCCAACTCACTTCTAAAGAGCTCAGGGCACTGTGGGGAGTTATGTAGACCCAGTTGGCCTGGACCAGTCCAATATAGACCAGACTCTCCTCAAGCTCAGAGATTTGCTTGCCAGTTTCCAAAGTGCTGAGATTAAAGGCAAGCACCACAATTCCCAGCTCCAAGGAATCTTTTTAGATTTAGAGTATTATTTTCTCAGAAGCATGGAAAGTAAGACGTTTCTTCTTGTAAGTAACTGTAAATAAATAATTAATTCTCATAACGGAACGAAAAAATGTTACCCACTCTGGTCTGATGTATTTAAAAAAAAAAAAAAAAAAAAAGTGACTTTTCAAATAGAAACAAATGCCTTTTAAATTTTCTCCAGAGTCCTCCAGTATAACACAAGCCTTTAACCCCAGCACTCAGAAAGAGTATCTCTACTGAATTTGAGATCTTATCTTAAAGCAAAATCAAAAACACAAATTTCTCCAAAGGGGCATACTAGGAATGGAAAAATAATAAAGGACAGTGAGTCAAGCTGTCGATTCCCTGGAAGGATTCACTGAGAACCTACTAGAGGAGGAGCATAGAGCTGGCAGTTTGTGAGGGAGAGTGTGCTAGTACCTTGGGCCATAATTTCTGGGACTAATGGATTTCTTGCTGTTTTAAGAACATGAAACACAGGCATGAAATGTCTAGCCTTGAACTAGCTGTGGTCCTGAACTCCCAATCCTTCTCCCTCTACTCCTAAATGCTGCAATCTCTGATATAACTCTGGCAGATTCTGCATTTTAATACCCTTTTCT
Source organism: Phyllotis vaccarum (assembly GCA_033318265.1). NCBI lineage: Eukaryota > Metazoa > Chordata > Mammalia > Rodentia > Cricetidae > Phyllotis > Phyllotis vaccarum. The sequence continues at coordinate 27,225,529 of JARWLC010000009.1, forward strand.
TTTTTCTTCTTTTCAGGGAAAGCAGCACATAATTTCAAGACTAGGTTTCCCTGTATAGTGCTGGCTGATGTGAAACTCCACACTTGCCCCTGTCTCCCAAATGCTGGGATTTAAGATATGCACTACCACATCTGGCTTTTAGTGCCTTTATATTTGGTAACTAAGAGGGTTCTTGTATCATTGAAATTACTGTTTAAAGACTTTAACACACACACACTCTCCTTGGCATCTATGAGTACAATCTGCTCAGTATGCCTAGGATATACAATCTCAAAGCCTGTTACCCAGAGCCTTAGATTTGGGAGTTGTTATTCTGTAGATGCAACCACCAGGACAGGGCAAAATTATATGTAACTATTTCTATTTAAGCACACACATGGGGGGGAGGGGTATTTGTACACAAATGCAGATGCCCACAGAGGCCAGAGGTGTGGGGTCCTGTGGAGCTACAGGGGGTTATGAGCTCCAGTGTGACAGGTGGCATCAAACCTGCCTTATCTACAAGAGCAGTATGCCTCCAAGTCATCGTCCAGCCTCTGTAGTCACTAAGAGCTTAACAACTGACCTGAAAAGGATGCGGAATAGCTGCCTCAGATACATGTAATCCGGAGCTTCCTCAAAGCGCAGCCCACGACAGTAATTCAAGTACATGGCAAATTCTGCAGGAAACCCCTATCAATTTAACATTTAAAACAAGAGTGAAAAGCAAAAACACCAAGTTAGGAAAAGCAAAGTTTTGAAATATAAGCAAAAGGAAATGTCTAACGTTTCAGCACTTTGTAGGAAGTTATGACAATTAAGACAACTATAGCCTGGTTCTCTCAGAAATTTAAGCCAAAATTTACCATCTAAGATGTCTTTTGACAAAAACTACAGTCATTTAAGAAGGAACCTCAGTAGAGAAAAAAATGCCCCCATCAGACTGACTCATGGGGATCTTGATTAATGAATGAAGCGGGAGGGTCCTTCTCACTGGGGATGGTGCCAGCCTTGGGGATTAAGCCAGTAAGCAGCAACCCTCCACTGGCCTCTGCTTCAATTTCCTACTCAGGTTCCAGACTTAAATTCCTGTTGACTTCTCACAGAAGTAACAGTGTGGCTTGAGAACTCAAAGATAAAATCACTAGGGTGATTTCCTCTGCCTGGAGACCAGCTGGCTTTCTGTTCATGTAGAATTTGCTTTAAGATGACCGTGTCTGTCTTACTTTCTGCATGCAGTATGTCTGTGTATGCATGTATAGACATGTGCTATAGCATGCACAGAAAACAGAGAATAAATAACTTGTGGGAATTGGTTCTTCTATCACTTATCTCAGTGATCAAATGGGCTATCAGGCTTGGTGGCATATGTTTACCCATTGTGCCATTCTACTTAACTTTATACAAATTATTTTGAAAATTTTTACACTTATTTATATATGTGCACGGTGCCTGCTTCATATGTGCTTGGTGTCCAGAGAAGACAAATGGTAGAAAGAGCATCTGGAACTGGAGTTAAAACCACTAATGGTGGGTGCTGGGAATTGAACTTGATTCCCTGAAAGAGCAGCAAATATTTTTGAGACGGGAGCTCATTACATAGCCCTGGCAGCCCTGAACTCTGAGTCTGGAATGCTCAAGTTCCAGGCACAAGTTTGACACCAGGCACTGCACATGCTCCTGACCAAAGAAGCTTTTCTTTCCAAGCCATCTTTTTATTTACTTAGACGGGTTGTACTACTTTAACTCTGGCTGCCTAAAATTGTTGTGATAGACAAACCAGGCTCCCAAGTGCTGGGATTAAAGGTGTATACCCCCACATCACACCTGACCATATAAATTGTTTTTTAAATATTCATCATGTATACTTACCTTACACAAAACTTCAACGGGTGTGGACATCTTCTTTTCACTAATCTTTTCATATTTTTGTTTCTTTGTTGCAGCCTGTAAAAAAGTGAGTGCAAAGATAAACTGAATACTTTAAAAAGTGCAGCAGATGAGTTCACTTAGAATATATGCTAGAGATTCCAGTATGTGAGAGCTAAGCATGCCCATAATAGACAAAGCTACTTATGAAAAAACTGAACAGTTTACTATTTCCCTTTAAAGGTTCAAAACAGCCATTACATTCTACAGAGATTTACTGACATCACTTAAAAGCCCTCCCGGGCTCCCACCCAGATAAGGCCAGTTGTCACCAACAGGAGCAGCACAACAGCAACAACACCAGCCTTCGGGTTTAACAACTGACCTTAAGTCATTTCTCACTGTAATGGTTAATTTATTTCCCCAAATTAAAAACTAAAGCAAATTAACTTTGGCAGAAACTCAGATTTGGAAAGTACTTTAAAGGACACCTTCTGTGGTATTTTCTTTTTTTTTTTTCTTTGCTCCCTAGAGATGGAAGGGTTCCTTACACCTATGTTGCCTAGTCTGCTCTTAATCTACTGGACCCATAAATCCCTAAATCCTGGGATCACCCATATGTATGATACTTTGCCTTCAAAAAAGACAAACAAAAACAATCCCCCAATAATTTGAGTCTGATTTACCTTTAGCCCTTGCCAGGGCAGACTGGTTCTATTAAAGTACATCAAAACATATCCTAAAGATTCCATGTCATCTCGGCGACTAGAAGAGAGAATGTGATTTTATGAACCAGATAATGGGAAAACAAAAATTAAGTATTGTACGTATAAGAAAACAACGCTCACAAATGAAGACAAAGACTATTTGGTACCTTGCAAAATTAGGTAATTAAAGTACTAAAGTTCAAAATGAACTGACTAACCAACTACAAGAGACCTTAAAATTGTTTTTTAAAAGAATGACAATTTAAAAGTTAATGAATAATGAAAAACAAAGTAGTAAGGGATATCATTTTTCAGCTCCTAAAGACCCTCCAGAGATGCTGAAACAAACAAAGCTAAGCTCACAAGTATGTACCACTTATACCAATACACTCGGGAAAAATAGATCCAGCGACAGAAACAGCCTTTTCTGGGGTATTTGGGCAGGTAACACAGAAAGTGTTAAAAAGATACAGAAGTGATTGCACTCATAGTACATCTCAGAGTATTTAGACATTTAGTACTTCTCTCCCCACATTTCAGTTATGAAGTTCCCAGCCCAAGGACAGCACTTTTCGCTTTGTTTCTTTTAGGGAGGAAAAGCTAACCAAAAGTTGAAGGGAACTTGGAAAAAATAAAACCCCAGTGCTGAAATAGGAAGACAAAGAGATCATGGTCTACCAATCACATTTTAGTTTATTAATTTTTGTTTGTTCTAAGACTGACTGCAAACTTGGAGGTAGTCCTGTCAGACTCCTAAAGCGCTGGGGCATGAACCACTAAGCTTAGTTCTCTTAGAGTATTTTCCTTATAAAAGTGACCCATGGATCCTCACCACCCTTGGAACTCAAATTATTGGAACACAGTCCAAGAATGGAGTCCTGCAAAGGGAATTCCAAGTGTTTTTGAGAAAACACAAAAACAAGACTCTTATGACCTCAGTTTCTTCAAAAACACCGAATTGTTAAGTGTGCTTTCCTGCCCCTCCCAAGTGTAGGAGATAGGAGTCTACTTCATATTATTCATTACAACTGGCTATTGTTATTTGTTTATATATCTCCATGGAAAAAACATAATCTTGCCACATGCAGCCTGTGGGGCTGATCCTTGTGATTGTACATTTATGTGACTCTTATCCCTCAGAGTATAAATTGTCTGATGCTCTGAATAAAGCTGGCTATTGCACAAGACTTTAGTCTGCCTCATTTGTAGGCCTGCTCTCCCAGGTTCACACTGACACCTACAGTGATAAGTATGGGTCATAACACTAAGATACACAACTCCTAAGATGAGCACTTAAAAGTAGGTATAATGTTAAAATGCAAAGAGATGTCATGGTAATAATGATGTTTTCAACTTTCATGTTTACCAGGCTTTTGTTCTTTTTTTTTTTCACTCCTTTTCTGTTAGGGTCTCACAATGTGGATGCTGCTGGCACTGGCCACACAGCCAAGAATGGGCCTGAATTCCTAACAATCATCCTGCTTCAGCCTCCTAGTGTTAACCAACATTGTAGGTATGTGTCACCATTGCAGACATTTAACTTTCTATCCCAGAGACAACTTTCAAGAAAGAAAATTAAAAGCCCCATTAACTTAGTTGGCTTCTCTACATTAGTTGAACAATAAGCAATTCCTTAATCTTCAGCCAAGAAGCACCCTTAAGACACTAAAAAACTTTAATACAAACTCAAGAAACAGTTTGCTTCCATCATAGATTTGATTAAGACTCACCTCTGCTCAATACCAAGATGTGCATTGATGCTAGCATATCGGGCAGTGCCTGTGAGATTTTTATCTTCTCTGTATGGTATGTGTTGCCTTGTCCTGTTGTCTCTGTACTTTTTGGCCAAACCAAAATCAATAAGGAATAACTTTAAAAGAAAAACAAAGAGCCATTAGGTTTCTGACCTTGTTCAACCAAACAGCCTCTTATTCATTAGTATATTCAAGTATCAAAATGAAGTATAAGTAGAATAATCAATTTAACATTCCAGTAAGCAATCCCCCCACCATTACACCTAATAATTTACCCTTATTTATGTAACTTCACCTGTCCAGTTCTTATGCACATGGTAGCCTATCTTCACAGTGAGTATATACATGTCCAAAGGCAAAGTTGTCAAGTATGTTGTTTATCACATGAAATTTGACAGTCTGTTTTTATGGGTAAAACAGGCATGCTCCAAAATCTATGCAGAAGCTTTCTGGGACTCTTCTCTCCCAGAGAGGCCACTCTTCAGTACGTTAATAAAAAGCTAGCTCTGTAAATAATATAATCCTCAAGTCTGATATAAAAAATAACCATTTTAAGATAATAAAAAGCAAGAGCATGCATTACATTGGCTCATAAGATATCTGAAAAATATAAAATGTTAATCCAAAATTAAAAATTAAAAGCATGGCATTTAAATTAAGGTGGCTTACAAATTATCTGCTTAAATGAGCTAACCCAAAATTACATTAGCATTTCAGAAGAAAATGTTTAGTTGTATATAATCTATATGGTAACCGGGGAAAATAAAGTACTAACAACACATTTTTCTAACTCAAATTTGACCTACAAAACTCAATTTTTAAAAAGAAAAGCCTACTTTTCAATGAAAATGTAACATAAATTCATTCCTGCTTACCAAAAATCCTACTTACCATACTATGCTATAATAAAATCTTATTGCCACCATCATCAAGACTGACATATCTGTGTGTAAGTGGAACACTAGAGACTACTGTGTTTCTTCTAATTACAACTACACTTTATTATTATTATTGTAAACTACTGGGTCTCTTCTACCAGTATGGAAGCTGTGAATTTTTGGAAATTGTTAACATAATCTTTTAAAACTCATATTCCAAGAAAACAAATCCATTCATGTTAGGATAAGCCATGGGATGTGCCTTTAATCCCAGCATTTGGGAGGCAGATCTCTTCTTTCAAAGCCAGCCTGGTCTACAAGAGAGTTCCAGATTACCCAGGACTGCATAGTGAGATCCTGTTTTTAACAAAACAAACCCCCTTTCTTCCAGTTATTACACCTATACTTTCATTTGGTCTACTATAAAAGACAGGTAATTACTAGTGAGATAGATAAACTGGATAACAAAAGCCCTGTAAATTTAGTATTAAACTCCTAAGCAATCAAGTTATTTAGGAATATGGGCAAGTATTTTAATACATATAACTTACACTGCACGTTCCTCCTAATATGAAAACCAGCAACAGTATACTAATAGTAAATGAGCACACAGTTCTGCAGAATGACATTGAAAACAGAAAAACTAACAGAATACTCAGCTTCATGGAGGCTTTCTTGGGTTTACTCCCTTCAGTTTTTCCAAAAGAAGGGGAAGTGTGCTAATGCTGACTTATGTCTGACAGCTTCTACTCAAAGCTTAATCTCCATCTGCAGCTCAGTAAGCAGATATCGTGAAAATAACCAAAGACTGATGCAAGGATCTCAGCACTTCAGTTATTTCCTCTACAGAAAGGAACAAAAGGCAAGAACAAAACAAAACCTGGGCAAACAGTACTAAAAACAAAAAAAGCAAGCAAGGAAAAAAAAAGCCCAAGCCAAATAGTAACTCCTCCAATGCTCCAATCTTTAATAAGAAACATAAAGGAAGAACCAAATAAGGAAAGCCAGTGCTGGCTAAGCATACGGATTGCACCTCAAAGACATGGACAGTTTTCATTACTGGGACAAACTATTTTTCTAAGAACTTGTATTAATTATCTGCAACCCAACTAGCTTGTATAATATAAACAAAATATTAAAAAATTATCAAGTTGTTATTCTATAAAACATAAGCAAAAATATACAAATGGAAGGGGAAAGAAAAATGAGGCTGTTAAGTTCTTAAAAGTTATTTCCTCTTATAATGAGTGCTCTAACTCACACACTCCTACCCAACAGAGATTTAGCCCCAGCAGTAAGCTCTTTTGGGGTTATTTTTTGAGAAGAGGTCTCAGTATGCAGCCTCTTGGGTTTATCTGGAACTCCCTGGCATTTGCTGTGACCCCCTCCTGCATGCACCTACTCAACCCAATAGTTGGCTTTCTTTTTGGGGATAAGGTATCTAAACCCTTTTGAGCAGGAGGAGCTTGCCCTTGGACAGTACTGAAAAACACCAAAATATAAAATCAAAATTGGAGCAGCATAGAAAATAAATGAAAGATAGTTTAGGTGATTAAGCCACTTCACAACACTGCATATTTCTTCAGTTTTGGTTATTTAAGCCAAAGAGTATCAAAGAGTACTTGGTATCAAAAATTAAGACTTCTTGGTTCCAGAAGCACCAAAATTCACATCTTAATGTAAATGTTCCTTTGTCTATAAAAATTCTTACTGGGTCAGGCATGGTAGGCACATACCTCTAATCCCAATACTTGGGAGGCAGAGGTAGGTGAATGGAATGACTGAGTATGAGGCCAACCTGATCTACATACATATCAAATTCCAGGCCAACCAGGGTCAGAGACCAAGCCTAAAAACAAAACAAAACAAAACAAAAACCAAAAGACAACAACAAAAAATCCCAATCAAACCTAAACAAACAAAAAACCCAAAGCCAAGTAAAATTTACATGGAAGGCAGGGCTACAGTTCCCAGAACAGTAAAATAAATGTAAAGTGATTACATTACTGGGTTGTTTAAACTGCCCAAATCTAAATCGGGTCATTTATTCAGTTATCTTCCTGTGACTAATGGTCACTGACCATTTAGTTTGTGTTTTCCTTAAACTGTCACTACTTTGTTATGAACACAATGTTTTCTCGTCTAGAGCATATAAGGCTCTTTAAGAAACCAACCATTTGGTGGAAGCTAAGAATTGACAGCCTGATAAATCAAGTTTGAGAAAATCTGATCTATACTTACCTGAGGTTCTTAGGGAAGGAGAGGAAAGTACAGTAGAACAGTCACTAGAGCACATGAGACTTGATTGTATATGTATTAAGCTCTCCAACTTCAAATACATTTTTAAAACTAGTCTATCAAGTTTATTGTTTAAGTAAAGGCTCCAATACTAAGCTAACAGCATTTCCTCATATCAATGTTAGCGACCTAAAATAAAGACAGTATCCTACTTTCATTTAGGTTTTCTCTAAGCTTTAAAAGTTTTAAGCAAAGCCACAAAAATATCTTAGTAATGTTATATGTTTGCCAAGTATGTCTGAATAATGCCAACGTAAGAGGTTCTTGAGCAAGATCTATATTCTCCAGAATTAAATAAAAGTAATTAAACAAAACAATAAGAAAGAAAAGCACATGAATTTGGGGTTGAGGTTGGAATAGGAGACAGTTTCAGACCTGGTTTAATCCTGAGAAAGATGGGTCCTGAGAAGGACTAACAGTCATGCTTCTTTTCCTCTTCCCCACTGGAGATTCTAAACACTGAACAGACAATAGAGGTGGCAGTGCATCAAACAGTATTGCGTACATTGCAACAATGGCCGGCGCAGACAGGCAACACCGAGGCATTAGAGAAAGAACAGGGGAGCCAAATGCCATCCTTCTTCCACCAAGCACTGTAGCTTCTCAGTTTTTTAAGTAAAAATCACCATGTTCAAGAACACTTAATTCTAGAATACTATGTTTTTAATGCCACTATGATTGTGCCACTGCCTGAAACAGGGATAGCAATGGTGACATTTGGCTCTTTGATTTTTAAATAAAAAAATGGGGAATTTGGATCTAATCTTTAACACCACAATCTGCCCTTCCCCCATCAAAAAGAATGTATGGGGGAACAATCTTCAGTAAGGAAGAGGTAGAAGGCATTTAGTCACCTTAAATTTTATTTTTAAAAGCATGCAGGGCCGATTACTGGAAGAGATGAACAAATTCACTAAGATTGGAGTGGCTACTCCTAAATATCAAATTCAGAACAATTTCCAAGTAAGAAATTTAACTTCAAAAGCCAAACTCGGAAGCTGCCCCTACCCCATCAAGCCTAGTTCCTTGTGGATACAAGCTACTGGTACAAGCTGACTGAAGGAGCCAGTCTTAAACAATGGGCACTTTCAAACTACAGCACAGAAAACACCAAAAAAACAAAAACAAAAACAACCCCCCCAAAAACAACAAAAAACAACTACAGAAACAAAACACTAAAGTGTCCAAGAGAAACATTTATATTTGAATCTTAAAGAAAACACTTCACTTCTGTCCTATGATCTCTCTGAAAACTGCTCCAGGTAAGCAGTGCCACAAAATCATTTTATTGTTTGTTACAGAGGACACAGATTCTAAAAAAGGAAATGGGCTTTCCAAGACTCTACATGATTAAACAGACTATTCATGGGGGTGGGGTGTGTGATGCTATCTAGGCCACTATTTAAAGCGAAGGCAAAAACCATGTACTCACTGCTCTGTCACTATGCAGGGATCACATTGGGATATCCGGTGTGAAGGGTAAGGGAGGGGAAGGAGAGGGCTGGGAAATGGCCGAAAGAGTCAAACTGCCAAAATTGCAGGAGAAAAAAAAAAAAAAAAAATCAACACCATTTTTCTCCCCTAGCCAATTACCAGGTTTTAGAAAAATCTAAGAACCTGGATGCTTCAAAGAGAGAAGCTACATCTCCTTAAATGCAATTTGGGGGTGCAAAATAAATTACATGGCCGCAAAACCCTTCAATATATGAAGTTCAGTGAAAAATCTAATTTCCTAAAACTTGGTCAGACCAACATTAATCTCACATTAACAAGCAACACCAGTTCTAATATAAGGCTCCAAGTTGGCATTCATACAGGCAAACAAAGGTAAACATTTACAGCTGGACCTAAACACCACACTCCCTAACTGGTTAACAAATGGGAAGTTTCCTTCCCCCAAAAAAGAAAAGACAAAAACAAAGCCGCCCTCCCCCAGTTGTCCTGAAGTTGAGAAATTTCTGAGATATCAGATTGGAACATGCTTCGTGCATTGCCAATGCTGCCTGTCTGCCCGAGCTCAACATTGAATGAATAAAGAAAGCAATTCACTCAATAAAACTAAGCATTGCAGACAAAATTTCAATATAATTAGTTTCTAACTGCAATCATGCGTCACTACACCCTAATCATCCCATATATGGAACCCATTGTCAGAATCCCCCAGAAGTACTCATTCTGCTAAATGAATGTTCAATCACTGGTCAGTGTTTTCCTGGAACAGCATGAAGAGAGGTGGAGAACTCATCCAAATGGGAACCCCAGTAATAAGCAAACTGCAAGCTACTTTGGAAGCAGGCCCCAAAATTAACTTTTTTAAATACACAAATCCAAGGACTAAAGAATTCTTCAGTATTAACCATGCTCAGCCAGCAAGGGTTAAAGCCATAGTGACAGATGGGTCAGTGGTCGCCATATTGGCACAAGTGCATGTATTACAAAACCCACACTTTAGAGTCTAAGGTTAAAAATCTGATTTATACCATTCAGAAAGGATTACAGGTAAATGTTTTCACTATTTAGGCGAATGAAAACTAGATACAATTGTCCAAGTTAAATATAAATGATTAAAGCTCATTAAGAAGCCCTTGGAATTTTACATTTTTACATAAGTAAACTAACCTTGGTTGGGTAAGTGGAAGAGAATATACTTCAAGCTACTAGGTTAATAGAGTTGTTAGCTGATTATCTATCTAGCACAGTCTCTTAAGCAGATTACAGCAAATTCCATTTCCTACTGCTTTTTAAAGATTCAAAAGTTTATCAAAGCAATTCGTATCAATATTTACTCTTTGTTCTTTCATGCAAAGAGCATTTAACTAACCTTATTACAGTGACGCCCAATACCCATTAGGAAGTTATCTGGTTTAATGTCTCTGTGTATAAAATTTTTTGTATGCACATATTCAATTCTACTGATCATCTGAAAAAGAAAAGAGGTAAAAATAGTAAATGATAAAAGAAAGCAACTTATAATTTCTCAAAATACTCCAGTATTTCAATTACTCACAATAGATAAAGACAGCACTAGAAAACAATAAACGGAAGAACAAGCCCTGTATTCAGGCTTGCTGTAACCTAGGCCAAACTTCTGTGGCCTTGGCCTGCTCTGTTCCTATGCATGGTTAAAAACTTGGGCTGCTGAATATGACAGTGCTCATCTTTAAGCCCAGCACTCAGGAGGCAAGGGTAGTGGATCTGTATGGGCTTCAGACCAGCCTGCTCTACACAGTGAAAAACAACAATTGCCAAGGATCATACTCCAAGAAAGCCTGACAGTCCTTACCAATCCTCTTCCTCATGCTACCACAGAACCTTGACCTGCTACTTTCATATCTTTCTTTTCACTTTAAGCTCCTAGAAGGGACTATTTAGTTTACTTTATTTTCCCCAGTGGTAAATCTGTTGAAGCCAGGTTGGGCCATAAAAAAACCCAAACAAATAAGAAGGCAAACTTAGGCATTTCTAACATGTCCTAGTGATGCTTCAGACTTTATTACTTTCAGCATCAATTTGGCTCAAGCTTCATCTTTAGTTACCCTGGTACCTTATTTTTAAAAAGAAGTTGTCCTTTGCTGTTCTGTGTTCATCTGAGACATGATCTTATATAAAGTCCAGGCTGGCCCTGAACTGATAATCCCTCTTCAACCTCCTCCTGAATGCTGGGATTGTAAGCGTCTGTGCCATCATCCAAAGTAAAAATTCAAAATGCTGCATCTAGCAGTTTATTTCTAGATGAACACATTTTTAAAGCACACCTGAACAAATACCCTGGTACTATAAAGACAACAGTTCTTTTGTGTCTACGGAGAGAAATACTGACACTATATAGATGACTTTTCTCTTTTTATTTTTTGTCAAAAGTTCACACACCTGGTCAGCTAACATAAGTACAGTCTTCATAGTGAACCTTCTTGAACAGAAATTGAAGAGATCTTCAAGGCTGGGCCCCAAAAGATCCATGACTAGCACATTATAGTCTTTTTCTTGTCCATACCACCTAACAAAACAAGAAAAAGGAGAGTCAATGCAAAAACATCACGACTTAATATCATAAAATCTATGATATATAGATGTAAAAAAAGATTATAATATTTTTAGGCATGGTAGCTCACACCTATAATCTCAGTGCCTAGGAGACTATAGGCTGCTGAATTTTAAGCTAGACATTCTGTCTCAAAGAAAGACATTTAAATTTTGTTTTATTTAAGAGAACCTTTTCTCTAGACACAAGATAGAGCCAGTGATTAAATACCTTTTCCCTCCTGCATGGCCACTTAGTAACTACTTTCACCAGTGCAACTCAATTTTGTAGCCATCTGCATCATTTCTAGACCTTGGACAGCATTTTAATCTCCGAGTACCCTTTGTAACGAGACTCCCTCAGCTGTCCTACAGCACTTCAGAAAGGCCTCTCATTAGCCCTACACCCCCCCTTCACAAAAATTGCACTTTGTCCTTCTTTGAAAAGGAACTGTAAGAGCAACACTGACACATATTATATTTATCTGTTCAAGAAAAATTATTCATTTTTAAAAGCCTAAACTGGCTTATTTCTCTGGCAATACCAATAGAAACTAAAGCATATTTGGAAATGTGTTTCAAACACTCAAAAGGAGAGAAAGGGCTTTAAAAAAAAAAAAATCTGTAACCTTAGCACTCAAGAGCCTGAGGCGAAGTTTGAGGCCAGCCTAAGCTACTCAGTGAGATGAACAAAGTATTTTATTGTTATTTCTTTACAATTTTGCTCTAATATGGTGTTCTTCTGATAAATATCATTTTAAATATCAGTATTAACACAACAATTCGAAGATTCTTCCTAGAAAACACAATTTATGTGCTGTGCTCTCCCCCTCCCCCAAGACAGGGTTTCTAGGTAAATCATTCTGGCTGTTCTAGTGGTTATGCTGTTACATTGTAAATAGTTGTCCCGCCTACTAGCTTAATAAAAATGCTGACTGGCCAAAGGCAGACAGGAAGTATGGGCAGGGCTACCAGAGTAAGAAAACTCTGGGAACAGGAAGCACAAGAGTAGAGATGCCACAGAGAAGCCAGACAAGCCAGGAGATGCAGAGACAACTATGCTGCTCTGATAAAAGGTACTGGGCTGCATGACTGAACAAAAATCATGGGTTAGTTCAAGGGTAAAGAGAGTTATATGCCTGTGCCCCAGGTCAATTAGCATACAATTAATACAAAGGTCTGTGTTTCAGTAGGACTATGGGACTGTGGGTCTGAAAGGCCCGGCCAGAAACATAATACAACAGGCTGTCCTAGAACTCAAAGATCTGCCTCAGCCTCCCAATTGCTGGGATTAAAGCCATGAACTACACCACTACCCAACTGTGTTCCTTTTGTTTTGCTGAAACAGGATTTCTTTTTGTAACCCGGCTATTCTTGAACTCAGAGATCTACCTGCCTTTGCTTCTTAGCTGGAATTAAAGACATTCCACAGAAATAAAGATAAAACCTCAAGTGAGCTGGCTCTAATTTCAGACAGAGTCCATATTCGGTTATATCAAATCTGCTCCCTAGAATCTTAGTAAGTCAAAGTAAAAGATCAGTAAACATACCATACACACTTGTATGAAAATGAAGTTCAACAGTACAGTTCTGTTATGGGGTAACTATACACTTTAGGCTGATTTGAAGGAAAACATTCACATCTGGTACTGTAAACCTGGCTAAAAGTCAAGTTCCCCCATGCAGGAGGAATGCATAGCATAGGCTTTAGTGGGGAAGTTTCCACTATTATATAGCTAATCTAATGCCTTCTAACTATTTTTATGTCCAGTGCTGCTGTCAGCTGTGGTCACAGGGGATTCTTTTGGCAGTAGGTTACATGCTCACTATAGACTCCTAACTGGTCAGAGTGCTGAGACTAACAGAACTGTTCAAAGACAGCCTTAGCTGGGATTTCTACATTGTGGTCTGCAAGGACATCCCAGAAGAATGTTAGGACTAGGAAGGGGTAGCAGGACAGAGTATTGTGGAACATTTTCTTCTGGGCCCAATATGTCTACTGTATTTTGTAATTCTCATCAGTTGTGATTATCAGCATCAAGCCTGTACAACCTTCAAGCTACTGCACCTATATTATCTGATGTTTATAGTAGCTAACAAGACAAAGCCAAATATTTTTTCATGATCATCTTTGTTTACTATGCAGCACGTATAGTCAAATAAGTAACACATGCCAAAGAGCAGAAATTTCAAGGACCCAAACCTCGATGCCATCAATACTAGCTCCTAAAGTAGTCAGGGTGATCCTTACCCCAGTTAGAGCCAGCTGAAAGGATGTACAATCACAATCAACTTCAAGTAACCAGTATGATTGGAATACAAATTAGAATTAGTTACCTTATTTTCTCTTTCACAGGTTACTTACTTTGTTCTTGTTTGAAACAAATCATACTAGTTTGTCAAAAATCACAATAATTGAATTTCTGCCAGTTTTTGTCTTTACTTAAACATTGCTAACAGTGGTACAGAGTGTTGACAACAAAAGGTCAAGGGAAATGTAAGCACTAGCTACATTTCTTCATTTAGAAGTGGAAATATAGCTACCATCTGCATATCAATCACAAATGATTAATGATCTCATCCTCTTTTGGATGCTGTAGCTCAAACCCTGGGACAACCAAATGCAAAGTAAACATTCTACCACTAAGCTATTCAACCAAGTCCCTGATCAAAATTTTCCTAATAGACAATTATACACATACAGAAAATAAAACTGCTTGGTTTTCTGGTATCCTTGTAGAGTGTGACAAAAATACCCTAAAACTGAATTATGATAGTGACTGTACAAGTCTACATATGACAAAAAGAAAATTGCACACTTTAAATGGCTCAAGCTTTACACTAGCAAATTATGTCATTTTAAGTTATTTTAAAGTTTTCTCCTACACGCTAGTTAGAGCTATAGAAATTTTAAGGTCAGCTGGAGTATAGAGGCTCATACCCATAATAACACTTGAGAGGCTATGTGAGAACTGCTTCTATCTCATGTTAGTACTGAAAGCCAGAAGTGGTGGCCATATCTGTAGGTCCAGTATCCAGGAAGCAGAGGCAAGAAGATTGCCAGAGGCCAGCCTGGATGATACCCAGTGAAATCCTTTTACAAAACTACCTTCCCTCACACACACACACACACACACACACACACACACACACACACACACACACACAGAGAGAGAGAGAGAGAGAGAGAGAGAGAGAGAGAGAGAGAGAGAGAGAAGGAGAGAAAAGAACAGATAAGTCATTAATTAAGGCAACAACAAAATGAACATTTAATACCATACCAAAAATAACAGAAAAAGTCAGAAACAAACCGTTTTTGCTCATTGATTCACCTTCCTTGCTCTTCTAAAAGTTTTGCAAGGTGGCCCAAGTTCTTTGAATTTGTAATCCCAGCCTTAGCCTGGGATTACAAGTAGGCACTACCATGCCTAGCAACTCCCCTTTCTTGCAGTACTAGGGATTGAATCCCAGGGCTTACAACCCTCTGAGACCCTATCTCTAGCTTCTGAATGCTGACAGGCAACTCAGAATTCCCACCTAGCTCTTTATGTACAAACTCTGGTCCTTCTGCTTGTGTGGCCAGTACTTTATCCAGTGAGCGGATCTCCTCAGCCTTGAGCAGCACCTACCTCTCAGAGATGACCTATGTAAAAGCACTCACCAACAGTAATAAAAGGCTAACAACCAGGATGATAGCATTCTCTCCCCACCCCAGTTGACTCTTTTGAAACACGTCTCAATACATACTCCCATACTAGTATGGAATCCAGAATCAAACTATTAGCAATCCTGTCTTCTGTCTCAGAAGAGCTGAGGTTATAGGCATGTGTCATTATTTCTTGCCTAACAATCAATACCATTTTCCACAATGGCCACAAGCACTTAGCAAAATTTCCAGCATCGGAACACTAGAACCTCGGAGTTCTCAAAGTGTGGCCACCAGCTCTTAGCAGAAATTATTTGAATGTCCTTATTTAAAAACATAGACTTGGGACCCATTCCATACCTGAAACACTGATGTCAACACCCCCCCCCCCCCCCCGGTGGGGGCACAAAATAATCCAATCAATAAATATGAAAAGGCAAAATAAAGAAGAAAAAAAGGGAGCCAGATGTGGTAGAACACACATTTAATTCCAGCGCTAGGAATGCTCAGTGAGTCCAAACCAGCCCAGTCTACACTGTAAGATCCTTGACTCAAAAATCAAATGTGAATAACAGAAAAAAGAGAGATGTTCACACAAAAGCATGCACTCCACTCCAGGTTCTTCCTACATTCTTACCAAGTACAATGCATGAGATAGTTCTAATAGATGCTCCCAAGTTTTTAATTTCAGATAAGGGCTGGCAGGACAACAATGTTTTATAAGTTCTCTTTTAAACTTCTTCCCTGTACATTTAAATACAACACAAATACAGGGATAATTTACATTGCCTATACTTCATCCACTGTAGACTTTTTTTTTTAAGGGGGGGGGGGCAGAGGCAGGTGTATCTCTTGAGTTTGAGGCCAGCCTGGTCTACAGAGTGAGTTCTAGGACAGCCAGGACTACACAGAGAAACCCTGTTTCCAAACACCAAAAGAAAAAGCAAACAAACAAAAAAGTAGGCACCACACAAATACAAGCAGCAATCCCCTTGGTACTGACCTAGAAAATTAAAATGCTGACATAGTAATAAGCCTTGTGATTAAGTTAAAGACCTTTTAATTTTTTTAAAGATAAATGTCTCACCATGTTAGCCTGAAGTTCTGAATTCTGGGACTGACACCTGGCTCTAGAATATTAAATTTCAATGTTAACAGTGGTTTCTTTCCAACAGTACTCAAAGCCAAAGGAGCAAGCATAGCCACATTTCCCTTTGTAGACCAGCATCCAGCCTTAGTCCAGTCTTAGTCTAACACAAGTATTATTAGACTTGGAGACCATTTCAATTAGAAACTCAGGAACTTAAATGTATACAACAAATACTTCTAAAATGCACTGTGAACAGCATTTATTTCTAAAGCTGAATTTAGAAAGTAAACACACATACAAAAAAGCAAGGGCAAGTGTCTTCTTTACAGCCATAACCAATGCTAAGAACCTATTGGCAAAACCCAGTTCTTTCCCTCAAAGCATTGTAGGAATGCACATAAGAACTTTTTTACACATGCTTTAAATACTCCCACCAAAAAACCCCAAACCATTTGGTTGTATGAGGTTACAGTGTAGCTTCTAGCACCACACTGCCTGTTATGGCATCTTGTGAGCACATAAAGAATCCACTGTTGTTAGGGTTTCTCTGTGTAGCTCTCTCTGTCCTGGAACTGACTCTGTAGATCATGATAGCCTCAAACAGAGATCCATCTGCAACAGCCTCCCAGGTGGCTGGGATTAAAGCAATGAGCCAATATACGAATCTTACTGAGCTATGGGTTCAGGAAAAATGAAAATAAATTAGCTGAGCAGAGAGGCAACCATTATTAAAACCCTACATAGCCAAGTGTGGCTGTTCCTGTATTTTGACATCAGATTCACTTGGAGGCTTTAAATATCTATCTTATGCCAGGTGTTGCTTTCATATGAACTCCCAACTTATAAGATTGTTGTAACAATTAAGAGAGATAATATAGTGACAGCTCTTATTCATTTCATTGACTTTTCCATTGTTATTTTTTGTGTAGTAAGTAAGACCAGAGTAGAGAGGAGGGGTCGCATTCCCTGGAGCTGGAGTCAGTTATTAGCCACCAGCATAGGTGCTGGGAATATAATTCAGATCTCTCACAAAATTAGCACTTGCTCCTAACTACTGAGCAATTTCTCTCTCCACTCTTTTTTTTTGAGAGCCTTCATGTAGCTCAGGTTGACCTTGAGCCTCCTGCCTCTACCTTCCAAGTGTTGAAATTAAAAACATGTGCTTCCCTGCCTGGTTCTTTTTCTTCTTACACATAAAAGAAAAAAACAATATTGTAGCCACACTGAAGCCAACCATCCCCTTACTTTAACAGTGCTTATCAACACTACAAATAAAAGGCAATTATACCTCAAAACAAATCTCTGTACTGTATATACATCATAATCTTATCCATTTAAAGTCTGTTAAGACTTATTTGAAAGCAGGAGCGAGTGGTCGTTGTCCTGTAACATTCGTGTCAGGTACAAGCCAGGTCTTGCCAACTTGTACTACATGAAATTCGGTCAGCAACAAGCAAAAGATACTTGGTCTAACAAAATCTTTCCTCTAAAAAGCACCTAAGATTAAAAACTATGAAATCCTAGGTTCAAATGCAGTTTAGCTTTTGCCTTTTCCACTTTCATTTAATAGCTAACAGCCCTCAAACAATCCTTTTTGTATGGCACTTGGCAAAGTCCTTATTAAAACAGCCACAACAAAAATTTATGAACAGAAATCTAGAATTTGTTGCATGCCTTTAATCCCAGCACTTGGGAGGCAGAGGCAGGTGGATGGATCTCTTGAGTTGGGAGCCAGCCTGGTCTACAAAACAAGTTCCAGGGCAGCCAGGACCACACAGAGAAACTCTCTCTTTGAAAAAAAAACAAACAAAATCAATTCATTATATTTGCAACAATCCAAAACATTTTCATTCGCTGGTCACTAAAACCAGGGAATGCAACATTCTAGATCTTAATGGGAGAAAACAATTTAAAGATTATCAACTACCACTGAGTAGTCAAACAGAAATCATCACAACTACATTAAATATTTTGTCAGGTTAACTTCTATAGGGTGCTTATCAACCTGAAGGCTTTGTTATTTTGTTTTGGACAGTCTGTCATTGAATTTAGAAGAAATGACACACAACTACCATTTTTAAAAAAATGTCACAAATTGTAGTTTATAAAAGAAAAGCAGTACTTATGTATAACTCTTTTATCTTAGTAAGGGCATACATTACCAAAACTATCCAACCACACATTAGCATTTGTATGTGTCACTATATGTAAATTAAATTATACATAAGATTTAAAAAATTCCATTAAACCACCTATCTGTTCACACTAGTTAACACTGGTCACTTAAAACTATGAGGGTCACTGAGGTTGCATTATAAACAAAAACAGTAACCAGAGCGCATCACCTTAAGTACACATTCATGGAAGCTATGAAAAAATACTTGTGTAACCTACTTAATAAGCCATTTTAAAGATTCAATTAGTTGGATGTGGTGAGAGAACACCTTTAATCTCAGCACTAAGGATGCAGAAGGATCTGAGTTCAAAGTCAGTCTAGTCTACAAAGCGACTTCTATGTCAGACAATTACATGATGAGACCCTGTCTCAAAAAAAATTCAATTCATTATATTTGCAACAAAATCTAGATTCCCTTTTATATTTTTTTCTTTTCTGACAGGTATTGCAATGTTACCTGAACTGGCCTCAGATTATGTTCCAAGTGCTCGAATTACTGGTATGAGCCACCAAGCCTAACTTTATTGTTCTTTGGAATACTGGTACTTAATTAAATCTAGAGTCTCCCTTATGTTAAGCATGTGTTTCTTCACTGACCTACAACTCCAAGCCAGTTTTGTTTTTGTTAATGTGTGAATGGAGACAGAAAATTGTGGATAGTGAATGAAAGTAAGTATGGCTTACTCAGTTATCAAATAGAAAGGTGCATAGTATGACCTTGACATCAAGGTGATAATGGCTCTCAGGAGAACTAGGAACCAGAACACTGGTTAACTCTTCTGGGACTCCCCAAGTTATACTGAGTAGATGTTCTTTATACATTTCTAGGATTTGTGGCTTCAACAGCTGCTTTCTCTATACCACTGCAACCTTATTCACAAGGTACACACTTAACAGTTAAAGATTAAGACTGAAACTGCTTAAATTGCCTTAATAATGAAAAAGATTAACTAGTACTTTGAAATCGTTTTTAAAGAACCGACATCCAAAAATGCAGAGGGCAGGAAGGTAAGGTTAAAAAAACGGCAAGAACTATTTTCCCCTACCTCCAACTAACTTCTTATAAGCAATTTTCCTATAAAAGTATATTCCATTACACATCTTTCTAAGTTCATCTAAAAGTTGCCAGAAGCAGATAGATGCATGTGTAAGTTCTGTGAGGTACGGATTTATAAAATAACATTTAAAGTTAAGACTTAGAGATAGCACCAAACTCTGGGGCAAGGAAAAAAAAAAAAAAAAGCGCTTTGCCAGCCAGATGACGTGGTGTTGCATGCCTTTAGTCCCAGCACTCAGGAGGCAGAGGCAGGCAGCGGATCTCTGAGTTCTTGGCCAGCCAGAACAGTCACAAACAAACAAACAAAAAACCAAAAAACAAATAAAAAACCAAAAAAGCTTTGCAACTATCATCTGCAAATGTCTTGAAATTCTCAAACTGAAATCTCTAAGATTAACTATACAAAAGCCTTTAAATAGGGAGTCCTGTTCACACCAAAAGCTCTACACATATAAAAGCAGGTGGCAAGGACTTCTTTTTCCAGAAAAATAAATGTCCCTAATATTTCTTCTTGGGGAGAGGAGGTTTATGTCTATGTGAATGTATGCTGAATATGAGTACAGATGCCTGAAAGACAGAAGGGGACATCAGATTTCCTGAGGCTGGAGTTAAAGCCGATTCGGGAGTGAGGAGACCAAAAAAAAAAATAAAAATAAATAAAAACCAAACCCACAACTCTAGTGAGTACTGGGAACTGAACTCAGACTCATCTCTCTAGCCCTTTCCAGCATTTCTATTCAACACTCTCCCACCCCCAACAAAACTAAAACCATTAATTAGTAACATTCTTTTTCAACTGTATAGATGGGAAGCTGAGGAGCCTCAAAGAGGTTAAAAGACCGACTCTAGATGATCCTAGGTTCAAGCACATAAACATTTAATTATAACTATTCCCCTTCTTGTTTTACCAAAATTGTTTTTTCCTTTTTAGTGTTAATTCAATTTAGAATGGCACGTAAAATAGGGATTTAAAGGAAATGGTAATTCTAGGTGAATTTCCAGATGTCCAGCAAGCCAAAAGGATTTAGTTTCTTATGCCATACACCTGGATGTCATACTCCACTCTTGAGGCTAGATTTCTCACACTACACAGCAATAAGGAAGCCACTCACCTATGTAGGCCAGGTAATCTTGAGTCTCTCTTTAGGATATACCAGAGTACCTTAAAGCCAATCTTATAAACAGACTGTGTGTACACAAGCTTAAGTATGAGAGGAGACAGTGTATGGTAGGTAAACACAAGGTAAAAACTTAAGTTAGATCAACTTTGGATAAAACAGATTGTTTAGTTACCTAAAACTAAACCAGCCCATTGCCTGAAAACTGTCCAAGTAAGTATTTACTAGATATATTCTATGTAGAAGTGACACAAAACTAATGAGGAACACACAAAGAGAATGGGAAAATGCTGCCACCAAACACAGAATACTTTTGTAAATCTTTATCTTTTGAGGCAAAAACTGTCCAGTCATGGTGGCCAGCACCAGAGGGAAAGACAAAGGAACTTTTAAGTCTGATGCCAGTCAAACTATACAGTGAGACCCATCTTTAAAAAGAGAGAGAAAAGAAAAAGGAAAAACAAAACAAAAACCATTGCTAACAAGGGGACACTTTCCGCACCCTACCTAATTGCCACATTCTGCCTTCAGAACCACTCCCAGAAGCCACTCTATTCTTGGATGCCCTCCCCAACCAGTCCACCAAGCTTGCTTCCTGAAATCTCACAGCCTTTCCCAGGAAGCCTTAATTTAAAAGCCAGGTTGATCTATTGAGCCCCACCCACAGAAAGCTTACAAAGGCCATAACTCTCTCTGTATTCACCATTTTATAATAGGCACCTACCTACTAGTCTGCTCACATGTTAATTTATTCATCTGCTTATTTAGTATGCTACTCATTGCCCTTAATAATCTGTATTTTCAAGGTCCCTAAGTTATCAAACTAAAGAAAACATCAGCATTGGTTTAGCATTGAAAATGCCACGTTTAATATTTTTTGAAATTTATAAATGGCCCAGCACAGGGCAATTTTAAAAGTCTAACAATATGTGAAAAGGGTTGAACACAAATAACCTGATACAGGCTGATTCTACTTTCGAGAAAGCAGAACAAACAATAATGGGATGAGGGCCTGATTTCCTCCATGACAATGTACTTCAGGGACAAAAAAAAAAAAATCATTCAAAAACTCAAACTCCTCCACTTTCACCTTTGCCATATAAGTCTGGAGTTTTCTTAAAGAGTCTATTTACAAATGTCCAGGAGTATTTATCCCCCAGCATCTATATTAAAAATGTTATTTTTTCAAATGTAGTAGCGTTACTTAGGTTGAGTAATTCTGGATTTAGGAAAAAGAAAGCTGGGTGTGGCAGTGTATTCCTTTATTCTCAGCATTTGGGAAGAGGCAGGCAGATCTCCAGAGTTCAAGGCCCAGGCATAACCCATTCTAGGCAGAACAGGGATGAGGAAGGGGAGGAATGGAAAAAGCAAGAAGAGATTATGTAGTAGACCATTTAATTCTCAACTATGATTCTTTTTGCAAATGTAATCTTTGAGTACTGCTGGAAAACAGTAAGGTTTAAAGCTGTACTTTAGTTTTTTAAAGAAAGATTAATTTCAAAAGTAAAAAAAAAATAATCACTATTTTTTCAATAAAATTAAATACTTGGAAGACCAGTTTTTATCCTAATTATTTCTATTTACATTCACACCCTTCCCCTCAATTCCCTTAAATGTTACAAAACAAAATAACTCAACAAGTTGAAGCTACTTATCAAACTGCTGGTAAGTAAAGCTTTTTTATAAGGCTGACCAGCAGATTTCAACAGTTGGTGCTGTTCTAAACTGCCTTTGCCATCGCCCATAAAGTTTGTAGGAACTCAAACACAGCAAACATTACCACTCACAAAAGAAAAAAAAAGGGGGGATTAAACACATTGGGCAGGGACATTAAGAATTTTAGATTAGTACAATTTAACAAGTTCTGTGCATTTGCTGCAGAGATCACACACTGTCATGTGTCCTTCCCAGAATCTCATGGCCTTATGAGAATCAATTCTTGGCTTTTCGAGGGCTATTCCATTTATGGCTGCTAAAAGGAAAATTACAGAAGCTTAATACGTGAATCCGAGCAGAGAAAAGGGAGGAATATAGGGGTTGAGTCACGTCGTTCCGCCATTTTCTAAGCGGAGGAGGAAGACATGTTGGAACAAAAACACAACAAAAGAGCAGCCATTTCCCAAACCAGGTCCGACAGCAACCCCAACAGACTGACTCGGTCACATCCGCACCTTCAAAACCACCTCAGCGGACAAACGTATGAACGCCAAAAGTGCCACCCTAAGGATAGCAAGATCCCTTCCGCGGAGGGATCAAAGATGACCCTGCATAGTTAACTGCAAATGAAAGCCTCGGGAAGCGAAACGTGACAGAAACTAAACGCAGCAGTACAACAAACAAAATTCTAACCAAGTTGGAGAACGAAAACTTATCTCGATTACGGTTAGCTGTGGAACCTGGAGGACTCAGTACCAAAACCGATTCAGCCGGACTCATTACCAGCCTCAACCCCCTTCACCATTTCGCGATTCCCTCTGTGAACGACTGTGCTTACGGGTTCTTACCGTATGTGAGGGATGCCAACCCCACCTTGAAGAATCTTATACAGTTTGCTCTCGTACAGCAACTGGGGATGCCTGGCCTTCTGGGATTCTAGCTTCACTGCCACTTCCTGAAAAGGAAAGGGGATGATGGCATCAACACCCCTATGGATTCGGATTCAAACTCACTTGGGAAATGAGAAGAGCCGTTAGCAATGTCTAGTAGCCACTACAAGGACGTGGAAGGATGAGGGAAGCTACCTTTATAATCACAAAACAACCCAGCATCAAAGGCTTTTTCGGGGGGCAATGGCGAATGCTCCATGTCCTCTTAAGTCTAAAGTGAATGAAAGAATTCACCCAGAAAACAGGTAACATTAGAACGTAAGGCGAGATTTAAAAAAAACGAGTTAAGGAACATTTCTAACTGGAACTAGAGCCTCAAACTAAATTAAAGAGATACAAAGAACACCATAGCGATCACACGACTTCGCCTTGGTTCTCATCTTTAAAAAAATGGTTAAAATGAGACATTTTGGACCTCAGAGTTAATCCGGCCTTTCCATCGGGTTTTTCCTTTTTAGGGAAATAGTGGGGGACGTTGCTAAGGCAGGAAAGCTGGCTCGCTTTCGACTCCTCAGTGCGTGCGTGCGTGCGGTGGGAAGAGACCCGGAGTACTTGGGGGGGATTGAGGTGGGAAAAAAAAAAAAGAGAGAGATCCCAGCGTTAACGTTCTCCCCCGAACCGAACCGAGCGATTACCTCGCCATTGGTGATGTTGATCGCCAGATAAATGTCCCCGAAGGAGCCTGATCCGATCTTCCGCACCAGTTTGTATTTCCCTCCGACGATAAATTCGGCTTTAGAGCCGCTGCTGCTCGCCATCCTGAGACGCGAAGATGGAGGCGGGGGCCAAGCCCCGACACCTCTGGGACGAGGATGGAGGCCTCCGGGGTTGTCCCACCGGGCAGAACTGTGGGAAGCGGGGGAGGGGGGACGACCGAAAAGCGAGGCTTTATTGGCGTTACAGGGTGCGGAGTCGGCTGCGAGGAAGCGGATCGCCGCCGCTCACTGAGGGGGCCAGGCCGCAGTTAGTGGAGGGTGGTCGCGGCTGCCGAAGCTCGCCCAGTTACTTCGGGGCGGCCGCCGCTGTCTCGCGCTCGCGGCGACGTTGCGGGCTGGGTGAGGAGCGCGGTGAGTTAGGGCGGCGGTACCGCTGCCACCACTGCCGCCGGCTCCGGCCCGGAGGGACCCCCGTCACTCCGCCGATGCCGCCATCTTGTTCCTCCAGCTCCAGCCAACACAAAATGCCCCCAGTCCCTTGGAGCCGCTTCTTCACGGCGCAGAGCACTCTGGGAAAGGGATCTCGGGCTCTCTTTCGGTAGGGTGGGCTGCGAGACGGAGGGCGGAACCGGATCCGCCAGAGTCGCAGCCCACGCTCCAAGCGTCACCCCGTCGCCGCCCAGCTGCGCCTGCGCACTGCGATGCCTGCTGACCCGCGCAGGCCAGGTGCGGCCTGGCCTCTTCCCCGCCTGGGCTCACTTCCACTTCCGGTTGTCTGCGGTTGCACTCTTGCTACCTGTTAGTCACCTCAGGCCCCGAGGCTTGTGTCCGGCTGTGCTTGTGCGGAGCGCGTTAGGGAGTCACCTTTATTTCAAATGTGGCCAATGGAAGCCTCTGGTCTCCTTGGGAGTTGAATGTTGGCCTTTATTCCACGTTTGAGGCGGTTTATAAGCTTTGATCCTTTTTCAAGTCACTCTCTGAGGCCTTTTCCAGCCCAGTTTGGAAAGAGACGCTGCGCTGAACGAGCTGGGTTGATTGCCAATAATTAGTTAGGGCTCCGGGAGGATATTGCGACCTCCTCTCCCCTCCAGGTTCAGAAAGAACCGTGGAACTGGTCTCACCCAATGCCTTGTTCGTGGTCCTATGAATACACTTGATCTGAAAGGAACAATTCTAATAGGCACTTCATGATATTACTGATACAGTAAAGAGAAAAACGTAATAACAAGCCTGGCGGTGGTTGCACACCCCTTTAGTCCCAGCACTTCCAAGGTAGAGGCAGGTGAATCTGAGTTTGAGGCCAGCCTTGCCTACACAGCTAGTTCCTGGACAGGGCTTTACAGAGAAACTCTGTCTTGACATCCCCGCCCCATGCCCAATAAGTGATAACAATAAGAAAATTGCGCGTAGTAAAAGTTGTGATACAGAGAAAGAGTCGTGTTTGGGTCATGTTGAAAAGTACAGTATTGATGTAAATGATACAAATAGCTGTTACAAAGTTTAAAATTTAACAGAGTAAAACCAATCAGGACTTGTTTATTTTCAGTTACAATATTTGATCAAAAATTGAATGTGAAATTAAGGTTTACAAAAACGCCACTGGGTGTTATAAAACATGAATATAGTGTAGGTTGTAAAAATTTCAAGTCAATCCTAAAATGAACTCATCAAAATGGAAAAAAAAAGTATTTATTGTGTGTGTGTTTATGTGTACCACATAGGTGGATGCCAGAGAGAATTGGATCACCTGAACAAAAAGTCACACCTGTTTGAAAGCTACCCGCAGTGTGCATGACAGAAAATGATTTCTAGGTCCCCTGCCAGAATAGGAAGTGCTCTAAGCTACCAAGCCATCACTCCAGGTCAAGGAAAAATGAAAAAAAAAAAAAAAAAGAAAAAAAGAAAAATGAACGCAACGTTGAAGGCTGGTACAGTAGTTAATAGCAGAAAGGTTTAACAGGTGAGTTTTGAAGTATAAGCAAAACCAACCAGGGTTGGCCAAAGCATTTGTGAGCATTTCGAAAAAAGGAATCTTGGCGGAATTGTACAAATGCTCAGTTGGTGTGGTAGGGAGAGCACACCATGCACTAAGTTAGTGATGGCACCTTTTTTTTTTTTTTAAATCTTTATTTGGAAAAGTTTAAAAATGCCAACTTAATATCTAAACTTTTTCAAAAAGGAATTGTTATAAGCCCACCCCTTCAAAAACATCTCACTTCTAGACCTCTTAATCTAAATGACTTTTAAAAACATTTCTAAGGTGCTCTATGACCTTTACGCAGACACATGTAAAATTATATATATGTAATTTGGCATGTGTTACTCATTTCCAGAATATTGTAGTCACTATTCTGATGCTGAGTTGTTACTAAATATTGTAAAATAAATGAGTGGCCACAACCTTTGCAGCTATTGTATCTAATGGTTTTTATTTATAAGACACAGGAAGGTAAACTGTGATGGGATTTGGTTTGCTTTGGTTTGGTTTTCTGAGACAGGGTTTCTCTGTGTAGCCCTGGCTGTCCTGGAAACTCACTCTGTAGACCAGGCTGACCTCAAACTTAGAGATCCTCCTGACTCTACCTCCCAAGTGCTAGAATTAAAGGTATGCTCCACCAATGAGAGGCTGGTGGTAGTTTGTTTTAGTGTGGAAACTTTTTTAGGTATTCACTGTGATTCCATCTATTTTTTTAAACTCATGTATTATTCTGCAGAAACTTTCATCCTAAGTTATTGAAGATGACTTTATTTGGGGTGCTGTTATTTAAACTCACCAATCATTCCATACTCAGCAGTTCTGTAATTGAAAGAATTCATATGTGCCAAAATATAATTGCTGGCACTTATCAGATGAATTCACTAAAATTATTTTGAAAATGATTAAAAAATTTAGACCCTGGGGAAATTTACAGATCACGGTTGAGAGTTACTATATTTCAAGTACAATTTACAGAATGCTTTTTTACACATATCATTTGTGCCCTCCTATGATGAACTGGCTTGCCAAAGGTCACACAGATCTTAGTGGTGTAGACAGGACTAGAATCCCAACTTTTAACCAAGAGAAAGAAAACTTTTGGGAAGAAACTTTTGGGAAGGGTAGAATACAAATGTGTACAATTATGTCCCAATAATTACATCGGTATTTATTGACAAGTCTAGATTAAGTGGCTACAATTTTTAAAAGCAATGTTACCCAAGACAAGCTCCCTGGTGTCAAAGTGTGTTTTGGTGAAATAAGAACCACAGAAGTGCAGGTGGATTAAAAAGACAGCTGACTTGTCCATCTCTAGGGCCAAAAACCTACAAAATCAGTAGAAATTGCAGCCCTTTAGAATGCAGCGATCAATGTCCGGGGGGATAACTATTAAACACCCCGAATATCGTCAATATCAGCTGCAGGAGTCAATGGAGTGTTGAAAACACTTGGAAAACAGAAATATGCTTTTGGGTTAGAGTCACAGTTCATGCTGCTGGTTCTCCCATGTTTGACATTGACAGAAACTTCGTATTTCTTTGCTTTCTCAGTTCCTGTTCTTCCCACTACATCATTCATAGGGTTTGGTTAAAGTGGATTGCTATGAGACAGTGTCTTCTCTGTATGACACCAAATCTTAACAATGTGATCACTTACACATGACCAGCTCAATGGCAACACCAGAGGAAGCGGCAATGACCAGAGTGGATCTGGAAGGAAGGAAGGGGAGAAATTATGTCAACACAGTACACAGTACTCAAAAAAGTTTCAAAATTATATTTAATAGTTCTTTAGGTTTTTTTGTAGTTCATGAGGCTCTTCTTAGTGAGAAGTAAGCTCTGAGCTTGTCAAGAACTCCTAAAAGTGCTTCTCACCTATACCCATTGGGCAAATGATACAGATCTACGACCCTTCTATGTATCTATTAGACCTTTTAGCTCATACAAAACTCAGATTTTTATATTTTTAAAGATTGTTTGAAATTTCAAGTATATATGTGCATACACATTTAATTTTATTTCTTAAAATTAACAAAATAGTAATAGTTTTGTCTTGAGAACTGTTTTTTTTTTCTCCTAATGATTTGTTGTGTGATAAGGTTCCCATATAAGCAGGCTTCTACAGAATCACTTCTAATGTCTTATGGAAATATGTATGGTATTGATGGAACATTGAACCAATTCCAATCTAATATCTGTTGTTTTCCTGACTTTTCTAATATGAGCAAACAATGCTATAATGCATATTACTGTAAGAAAATATTTGTTATCATGCAAGATTAATTGGTGAGAATATATTTTTAGAAATGCAGCTGGCCTAAAAACTTTGGTAGCATAATCAAACAGGTTCAGCAAAACTGATTTGTGTTGATACAATCTGCAGCGATTCAGTTCACTCAAGGGCTATTCTAGCTTCTCACTTACATTTATAGATACACACTTAAACTTTACCTCAAAATGGAGATGTTAGCTCTTCTTTTTTGAATAGCATATTGGTAGGAAACCAAATGAATTTTAATTTTGTAACCACTTTATTTCTTCCCCCAGTTTACAAATGTGCTAGGGAAAATGTCCCCTTTAACACGAATGACAGGGCTAAGAAGGCACTTGCTGTCCATTTGAGAAGCAACTGAGTTCTACAGCAATTTAGATTCAATTGAACAGGACAGAAAATGAGTTGCTGGGAAGGAATGGAGATTAAAGAACCTAAGTACAGCCAAGGCTGGTGGCTGCTGTGGTGTATGCCTTTAATCTTAGACAGAGAGAGTTAGAGGCCAGCCTGGTCTGCAGAGTGAGTTCCAGTTCCAGAAAGCCAGGGATATACAGAGAAACCAACTTTGACTTGAAAAACCAAATAAACAAAAAGAACTTCAGTTAAGACTTATATGTAGTGGATTTATGATGTTACGTTGTAAATAATTGTCCTGCCTATGAGTTTAATAAAAAGTGCTGATTGGACAAAGGCAGACACGAAGTGTGGGTGTGGCTACCAGGCTAAGAAAACTCTGGGAACAGGAAGAACAGAGCAGAATGCCACAGAGAAGTCAGAAGATGCAGAGGACAACTATGCTGTTCTGAGAAAGGTTCCGCACCACATGGCTGAACAGGATAAGAGTCATGGGTTAGTTTAAGGGTAAAGAGTTAGCAAGTTATATGCCTGGGCCCCAGGTCAATCAGCATACAATTAATACAAGCATCTGTGTGTCTTTGTAGGACCACGGGTCTGTGGGTCCAAACCTTGAGGTTAGGCCCAAAAGTCTGGGCCAGATACCTCATACTACACTTATAATGATGGCATTTACTTGTAACAGACACATTCAGGAGCTGAGGCAAGGATGCTGCAAGTTTAAGATGTCATAAACACAATGAGGACCTATCTAAGAATGTATATTTAATTATTATAAAGAAGAGAACACTCATGTAATCTTATTTTGCATGAGATCATCTTCCAAAAATATAGATAGCTGAGTAGCATGGGAAGCAGAGTTCAAATTCATAGTTTAAAACTTATGTTTAAGCCAGGTAGGTATGACAGGCCATCTGTAACCCCAGTGCTTTGGAGGCAGGGAGCCAGAGGATCTCTGAGGCAAGATGGCCAGTTAAACTAGACAAATGGACAAGCTTTGGTTGCAAGTGTCCCTGCCTCAGTAAATAAAGTAGAAAGCCATTAATAAAAATACCTGGTACCAACTTTTACCTCCACAAGTACCATACCAAAATGGCCCCCCACATATGTGAGCATGAAATGTACATGTGTGCATACACAGAGTGTCAGAAAACTAAACATGTAAAGTCTTGGAAACCGGGCAGGGGCAGGGGAGATCTGTTTGTTGCTGTTCTAATGAAATTAGCTCACGTCTTAGGGAAGAACACTGTACTTGGGTCTCGTGAACACTGTTAAATGAGAACGTGTGCTCTTTGTCCTGGATGAGAAGGAGGTTACCCATCTCTTTTCAGAGTGTGGAGGGGACGGGGGGGGGGGGGGGGGGGTTTCCTAACTCAGGGGAAGACTGGGTAGCTAGTGATATGCTGATTGCTTTTGTTGTCCAAAGGAGTTTGGGGGAGCTGGGGAGCTGGCTCAGCAATTAAGAATGCTCTCTGGAGGACCCAACCTGGGTACACAGCAGCCACACCAGATTGCCCACAACTGCCTGTAACTATCCCCAGCTGCAGGAGATCTGACATCTTCTTCTGGCCACCTTAGGTACCTGCATGAGTGTAACAGACACATAAAGACAAACACATAAACACATAAATTAAAAAACAACAACAACAAAATTTCAAATACAAAAAACACAAAAACAAAACAAACCGCAAAACCCAGAGACTAGTTTTGGGTAAGAAAAGAAAAACCAAATAATCCACTTGTGTGTTTTGCTCATGGGTTAAATGTAATAAAATGTGTTTGACTTAAGTAGTCCTCATGAGCTAGGTGAACAGGCAGCAGGTCAAAAGCAGAAACAAGCCTGAAGGAAGACTTAAGTTTAAGCTGTGGCTTTACCTAGTCTTGCACATTTTCCTGATTGTAATTTCTTGCTGTAATCCTTGAAAAGAGAAGTTGTCTTGTAAAGTTCTAGCGAGCTTTAAAAATATTGCTTTTTGCAAGATTTACTGATCATATAGAAAAAAGAGACTGGCACACACCTTTCCTTTTTATAGCTGCTTCTTCATCATCATCACCTTCTTCTCCTCCTCCTCCCCTTCCTCCTCCTCCTTCTTTTTGGTTTCTCAAGACTGGATTTCTCTATGTGACAGCCCTAGCTGTCCCGGGACAAGCTCTGTAGACCAGGCTGTCCTTGAACTCACGGAGATCCGCCTGACTCTGCCTCCTGAGCGTCACCAATAATTCTTCTTGTATTATTGCATTTTCGTTGTGTGTGTTTATTCTCTCCCATCACGTGGGCTCGAGGGATTGATTGACCTTATGAAGTCAGGCTTGGCATCAAGTGCCTCTGCTCACGGAGTCGCCTTCAACAGCTTCTTAAAGTCGAGGTAAATTAGAATTCAGGTGGCTAGATCTTCATCCATGAGCTTCAGCCCCAAACCATCAGAAAACCCGGTCCTCTGACGGGAACCACAGCAGCAAGTAGGAGGTAGGATGGGCAAGTTTGCTCCTTCCAGGGTACTTAAGAATGACTGCAATTATAACTTAGTTCTCATTATAGTTTTCCCTGGAGGTAGGACAGGGACGTGGGTTAAACAACCTCTAAAAGTCCATTTTTTTTTTTTGCCTAAAATTATTGCTTAATATAATGGGAAAGGAGAGATTGGCTTATATCGTTCAACACAATAAAGTAATGAAATTCAGCAATGATGATCGAGCCAAGGCTCTTCCTTTCTCAAGATTATTCTGAAACAACGCTGGGGGTTTTGACTTGTTTGTCTGAAGTGAATGTTCCACAGAATTGTACACAAAATACATGCTACAGCAAGAAAGTGAGCATCCCTACATCCTCACTGACTAAAGCCAGGGCTTGAGAGCATCAGATAATAAACGATAATGTGCTGACATCGACTAACTTTCTCTACCTACACCCATAACTCTGCTTACACCGACCTGACAATATTTAGATTAACAAGTTATATTTAATAGTTTTTCTCAATTAATTCCTGGAAATGTATTACCCAGCACTTTGGGATGTTTGCTAGCTATTTTTATTGGGAAGACTATCCTTATATTCTAGAGTTTCTGAGATTTCTATGTGGCTTCCATTTCGCTGTTCTCTTCCAGGGCATGGAGTTGTGCTCTCCATGACTCATGGTTGACTCTAGTAATCCACTCTTCTTTGTGAGACTAATATTGGAGATGCTCCAATATTACCATGCCTGAGGAGAGCAGCTCCTAAAGCCGCATCCTGTTAACTCTTGCCTCTCCATGCTAAGGCCAGGAAGTATTAATGTTTATCAGAGAACATGGAATAATAGTTCCATTTGGTGCCAGCTAAGATCACCACACCTACAATAAGACTTTGTGCAGTGAGCAAAGCTGGCTGTGCCCACATGCGTTTCTGTGGTGGTTTGGGTTGTAGGACCCCAATCCACCAAGAGAAAATATCCAATTATATTGAAATAGTCCTTTAAACGTAGGGATATTTTGTAGTTTACAAGCTCCTTACTTCCTGTTAGGCTCTGAACGTGGTCATAACTCCTAAAATTATCTATGCTGTCTCGGTGGGCAACTGAGAGATTTTCTACTTATCTGGTAGCCCATTTAGCCCATTTGAAACTCACATTTCAGGATTTACTTAAAGTTACTTGAAATTTCTATTGCCATTCCTTCTTAGCTTATTTTTAATTGCCCCTCAAACTCTGTCAAGCACTGAATTTCTCTGCATTTGTTGAAATAGGATACGTGAGAGCATTTTTTTCTCAGCCATAAACCTCACAGAAATATGCACTGCTGTGGATATTATTAGACAATCCAACAAGCCAAAGGTGACATTCTCTAACCTCCTAGTGGAAGGAGACAGGCTGCCAGCTAAAAAGAGGAATGTCATAATTATTTTTTGATGTCTGAAATGAGAAAAGGCAGCAATTATGACATTTCCACATCTCATTTTTCACGTAGACAATTCCTGTTGACACCTGTCCTTGTAGGTGTTCAAGTATGTCACAGGAAACATAAGAGTTTCCAGGCTCTTCTAAAGGCTTCTGAGCCTTTCTTCATATATCTGGACTTATTTTTTTTGTCCATGCTAAGGCAACCCTCACTTGCAATACTTACTGCATTTACTTTTACAACATTTACAAAACTTCATATAATATTATTATATATATATATATATATATATATATATATATATATATATATATATATATATATATATATATATATATATATATATATATATATATATATATATTTAAGGCAAGTTATCACTACGTAGTGGCTGGCCTGGAATTTACTATGTAGGTCAGGCTAGCCTCAAAGTCACAGAGATACTCTTGCCTTTGGCTTTGGAGTGCTGGGGGTAAAGGCATTTGCCACTACATTCAATGTATAATATTATTTGTATACACTGGCTATAAACATTGCCTGTTATTTTAAATGGCATATTATTATGGTGTTATTATTCTTATGCACATTACCTTATGCCATAAAAATTTTATAGGAAAATAGTTTCATTGTATAAACAATTTTGATAGGACAGCTGAGGCTCATCTACTTGAACTCAATTATTTTTTTTTTCATGTCAGTGAACATGCTTTTCATTACTCAAGTCCCTCCATTTCAGGATTGCAGAGCATGCAAAGGAAGGAAACTGAAGATTGATGTGATAATTGAGAGAAGCTATAAAAACAGATATCTACTTAATAGGTTCTAGAAATACACCACAAAGGAACCAAGAACCCATGCAGCGCCTTGGTTTACAAAAGCTATACAATGCTGCCATCTGGTGGATATTACTAGGAGGTGATCTAGCTAGGCAGAGAAAGAGATACAAGGTGGGAGGTCAGCCCTTCGCCTGTGACTCCCTTCCTGAGGACTCAGAGGCTCAGTCTGAGGATTCCCGAGGAATGACTAGGTGAGAGGTTACTGTGGCTTGTTCCTCTGTCTCTATGATCTTTCAGATTTTTCCCAATATCTGGCTCCGAGTTTTTCATTATAAGACCACGTAGAATTTGTGCAATAAATGGCTATCGAGTCTGTTTATGTTTTGTTACTTAAATGAGTGATGGACATAGAGAGCAGAGGACTGATTCATAATTATAGATTCCCAGATAGTCAGTACTCTACCCACTAGACTACATATATTCATAAATAACAAGAGCATATTGGTGACTAAGAGAAATGAAAACATTCTTAGCCTCCTAGGTGGCCACTAAGAAGTGTAGCCATTAGGTTTATGTATGCAGCTGTGAGCACTGGGTTCATTTACAGAGCACCACTGTGGGCCAGTCACTATACCAAGTGATAAAACTAATTTTCCTGCATTTAGGAGGGTTTCTGGTTTAGATCTAGACTCAATTACCAACTAAATGGAGGCTTTCATTGTTTGCTGAGAACATCTTATTCCAAGATATGGTCTGAGTAAGAAGTGCCATTTTGTCTATGGCTTCAGAATTAGGATAAACTTAATGAATCCCACAAAATACTATGTCTATATACTACAATGGAGTAGTTTTTTGACCACTCAATTTTTCATGATTCTGATTTATATTTTTCTTATACATTATTTTATTTTTTGTCAATCTACCCTGCACCCTGTGAAAGACAAATTTAGCAGAGTATGGTGCTGCATGCCTTTAATCCCAGCACTCCGGAGGCAGAGGCAGGTGGATCTTTGTGAGTTCAAGGCCAGCCTGGTCTACAGAGCTAGTTTCAAGACAGCCAGGGGCACACAGAGAAACCCTGTCTTTTTATCCTTAATTAAGTAGTTTGATCAGCCCTTAAATGTCCAGAGGGTAGTTTCAGAAATATTAACTTATACCACCAAGAAAAGCAAACCTACTGATGAGAATTTAGTATTTACTGAAAAATTTTTAAAATCTATTATTGCACGAATACAGGAAACTCAGGGCTAGATCTCTGGGAAAGGCGGAGATATTAGTGAGAATAAACACCACAATCAGATCTTACCCAGCCTGGCTCCTCCTGGCTTCTTCCTGCCTTAAATACTTCCTTTGCTCATTTAAGGCATGGCCCCACCACTGCCTGTCTGGGAGCCTAGAACTCCTTCTGTAAACTAAAATGACCTCGAACTCAGTTTGGATTAAGGGCGTAGGTCACCACTCCTAGAATATTCCCTGTGCTGGAATTAAAGGTGTGAGTTACCACTGTCCGATCCTCCTAGACTGACTGGTGGGTAGATCCCTCTGATATCTCCGAAATGTTTTTATTATGTTCCAAAATATCCCCACAATCTATTTATTTTATTTGCTATGAGTGAGTATTTCGCCTACGTGTATGCAAAATCATCATGCACATGCCCAGCACCTGAGGAGGTCAGAAGAGGGCATCAGGTGCCCCAAATTGGAGTCACAAACAGATTTGAGTCACCATGTGGATTCTGGGGATAGACTGGGGTCCCCCGAAGAGCAGTCGCTGCTCTTAACTTTTGTGACCTATCTCTCCAGCCCCTCAAGTTGAATTCTTTATGTAAAATAAATAAGTATCCATCTAATCACCACACAAATTTGCTTTTGTCATTAGTAAATGGTACCATTAACATTTATATCATTTGATTTCTGAATGTGCTTGTAGTGGACTAGCCAACCTCCTGCTCCTGCTACTAAGCTTTCTTTACTGTTTATGCCTTGGAACTATAAGACAGAATATGCCTTCCTTCCCTCTTTCTCTTTAAAAATTTTATACCAATAAAGGTAAATTAGGGGCTGGAGGGATGGCTCATCCGTTAAGAGAACTGACTGTTCTTCTGGAGAGTCTAGGTTCAACTTCCAGCACCCACGTGGCAGCTTACTACTGCCCATAATTCCAAAATCTGACATCCTCACACAGGCATACGTATAGGAAAAACACAGATATATGTATTTTTTTTAATAAAGTAAATGCAAACTAAAGAATTGTTTTGAAGTACATTTCTTCTGGTTTATTAACCAGTGCCTGTTTGGTTTGTATAACTACTTTATATATCTGGTATTTTAGGAGAAAATGGTTGCAAATGGGAACGTTGGAAAGGCCCTGCTCAAGATTCAGGCTGGAGGCAGAGGCAGGCTGGTATCTACCAGTTCAAGGTCAGTCTGGTCTACATACAGAGTTCCAGTCCAGATGAAGGCTCAAACATGTAGTAAGGAATTTCTAGCTGGACTAGCCTCCAGATCCAGACCCACAGTCCCAAATAGACCGCCCACAGCTGCTTGGTCTCAAGTAATCACACAAAGCCTTATATTAATTGCATGTTGTGTGGCCTATGACTCAGGCTTATTGCTAGCGAACTCTCACATCTTAACCCATTTCCATTAATCTGTGTCTTGCCACGTGGCTTGTGACTTACCTGAGTTCCTTTACATTTTGCTCGGTGTGGCAGCTTACAGTATCTCTCTCTCTGACTCTGCCTTCTTTCCCCTTTATCTATGCTTGGATTTCCTGCCTGCCTATAAACTGGCTTGCCATAGACCAAATAGTTTGTTTTTTTTTTTTTTAATGATCCATTGATAATTCAAAACATACAGAAAGACATCCTACATCACAAACAGAGCAAAGGCTGACCTCTACCAACCTGAAAACAATTGCTTGGACCAAATTTGTAACACTTCCCTGAGTCTCAAGCCTCCTAGCATACACTGAATACTAATCTCCACATACTAAATCTCCACAATGGGTGAGCCAAGCTGTTGAAATACATCTTCCTCCCTCTCCACCTCTCTCTCTCTGCTTGTGTCTGTACATAACCCCCGCTGGTTGATACATCTAGAGAATTCTGATTACTGCATTTTTACTTTTTTCTTTTTGAGAGGAACAGGAATAGGGTTGTGTAACAGCTCTGGCTGTCCTGGAATTTGCTCTGTAGACTAGGCTGGCCTTGAACTCCCTGAGATCAGCCTGCTTCTGCCTCCTGAATGCTGGGACTAAAAGAGTATGCCACCACCACCGAAATTTCTTTTTATTTCTGCAGTCATTGATCATATGTTTTCTCCCCAGAGACACTCTCCCTAAAGTGATGCTTGGGCTTGATAATTAGTTGGACAGGATTCCTAGTAACCTAGGAGAACCACCTCTAGGTGTGTCTGTGAGAGTATTTCTGAAGATGAGTAACTGACAGGGGAAGACCTACCCTCCTTGTGAGCCTGCCTGTCTGTCATGTTGTCTGCCTCCTCTGCTAACCTCAGAGTCCAGCACTGTCAGCCTTCCAAAGTGGGTATAATAGCAGCACCTTTCTAGGGTACTTTCAGGCTTTCAAAACTGGATAGGGACTTCCAAGACACCCAGCTTTGTGTACAGGCACAACACATCATCAAATGGATGTGCTATAGACTGATCAGGCTCAAGTACATCCTGCAGGCATCCGTGAGTTACACAAAGTTGGCCTAGATGCTTGTGGTTACTTTTCCTGCTCGAGCATCTCCTATCCCCAAGCATGTGTCTCCATCCTCATGAGGTGTGCCATGTCTGTTACTGAGGAAGAGAAAACTGGGTTTGGTCTATAGATGAACCTGAACACTGAGTGGGTACCACTGGAAATGAACATCTGCAGTATCACAGCGTGTGCTGTGGTTTCGTGGTTTCGCTGTGAAGTCCCCTATTATTAGTGCCCATGTCCGAACATTTGCAGCTCCCCACCCCCCACTCCCACCCATGCCACCGTTCGGAAAGGTTGTAGAACTTTTAGGAAGTGAAGCCTAGTTGGAGGCTGGGGGGCTACTGGGAACCTTGACACTTCCTAGCCTGGCCCTACTTCCTGTTCGCACTTTGGTCCAGGAGTGCAGAGGATATGTAGCCAATTGCCTTCCTTTCTCTTTCTGCCACCTTGCCTTCCTTGCCTGTTGTCATGTCTTTTCCGACATGATGGAGTGTATCTCTCCAAAACTGTAAGCCCAAACAAACCCTTTCTCCCATGCGTTGCTTTTGTCAGAATATTTTATCATAGAAACTATAAAGACAACATGGAATCCCACTTTTGTTTTTTTAGCAGGGTGGCAAATGGGTCTCAAGAACACTGATCTCCTCTATGGATTAATCCACTGGTGAGTTCGTAAAAGAATGGACTATCGGGATGTGGGGTCTAGTTGGAGGGGTGGTCTCTCCCTTCCTCTCTCCCTTTTCCGCTCTCTTCTCCTCTCCCTACTGGTTTCTCAGAGGTGAACAGCTTTGCTTCCTTTACCATGCACCTCCTCCATGATGCTTCTGCCTTGCCATGGGCCTAAAAAGCAACACACTGGACAGCCACTGACTTAAATCTATAAGATCATAAATAAAATTTCCCCTCTTAAGCTATTTGTCACAGAAACAACAACAACAAACCCCCCTGGTACACAGTTCATCTCAGACCGGGATGCAAAGGGGGGAAGAAGCAAAGAGAGGCGGGCAATTCAGAAATGTAATGTATTCTGTCAACTATAGTGAATTACAAGGAAGGTGTCATTCCGTGCTTGTTTGCAGGATGACAGCTGGGCCAGCTATGCCTGCTCATCACCAGAGTCTGAGCCTGGCGAGGACATAGCCACACTGCCAGTGTTTAATGGAAGAGCAGAAGCATCTTTCCTGCGGTATGGTTTCTTCATGGATCTGATCATCGAGCCTAGTGGTTCTCAACCTTCTTAATGAATACAGTTCCTCACGTAGTGATGACCCCAACCATAAAATTATTTCATTGCTACTTTGCAACTGTGTAATTTTGCCAGCGTTATGAGTCATGATGTAAATATCTGATATACAGGATATATCAACCTACAGGTTGAGAACTGTTGTTGTAGCCTGCTTTTGTGCCTGCCTATGTTTCTAGCTTGATTCTTCACCCTTTCTTTGGTTTAAGACTTATTATTAAAACCGTGTATGTTTGTGTGCGCGCCCGTGCGCGAGTGTGCGCACATGTGTGTGTGTGTGTGTGTGTGTGTGTGTGTGTGAGAGAGAGAGAGAGAGAGAGAGAGAGAGAGAGAGAGAGAGAGAGAGAGAGAGAGAGAGCACCCGCACCAGAGCACACCAATGTGTGTGTATGCTTGTGTGCTGTGTGTGCAGTTGCATGTGGAGGCCAGAAGAAGGCAGCAGATGCACCCAGAGCCAGAGTTACAGATGGTTGTAGTCTGCCCATTGTGGGTTCTGGGAACTGAACTCAGGTCTTCTGGAAGAATAGTGCGCACTTTTAACTGCTGAGCCTATCTCAAGCCTTCTCTTCAGACTTTCTGGCAATTCAGTGAGCTCCCCAAGGATTTTTTTTTTAAGTGCATTCTATTGCTGTTTCAGTTAATTAACACTAGTTTTTGTTAATGCTGACAACCTTAGCAGCCTAGCTCATCCATCATTTCTGGATATATTTAACCCCAAAGAGTATGGTCTTGCAGTTTATAGTAAAGTATCTCTAAATAATACCATGGTTAATTTGGCAACTTGTTCGGAAGTTCTGTCTGGGTTCCTTTTAAGTCTTGTATGCCTCAGGAAAAAGGAGAAACAGCAGAGGATAGGGTAACTCCATTTCAGATCACGTCTCTCTCTTCCATAGTTCTTACTTCGGACTCTCTAATCCACCCACTCAACAAACACTAAGCTGGCACTCAATGTGCCTATGGCAGCATGCCAGGTACTGAAGAAATCCAAAGATCAATGAGAAACAATCCTGTGAATATGCTTTTGAATTTTAAATGAGACAAGTGTATTTTTCAGTAGGTAAATTCAAAGATTGATTACTATTAAAGGAGAATCCTTTTTATCTTTGAGTTACTGTTAGTTAGGGCAAGGTGGTGCTCATGTTTTTGTAAATGTTCAAGAAATCATTATTCCAAAAACAAACCCAAAATCCTGGGCTAGGTATAGCATGCACACCTTTAATCCTAGCACT
This sequence comes from Phyllotis vaccarum, assembly GCA_033318265.1. NCBI lineage: Eukaryota > Metazoa > Chordata > Mammalia > Rodentia > Cricetidae > Phyllotis > Phyllotis vaccarum. Next base: position 27,264,814 of record JARWLC010000009.1, read on the forward strand.
TGGGAGAGGCAGGCAGCTCTCTGTGAGTGTGGGACCAGTCTTCTGGTCTAGTGAGTTCCAGTCAGCCATGGCTACATTGTCTTTTCATAAAGCTTAGGCTATCTTGATAAAGAATGTTCTGTGGGTTCCACAGTGCTTTGGACTTTCGACAATGAGTTCAATATTTAGGACAGGATGCTACAGCTACGGGACCCTGTTTAAAGAATTAACTTCTGGGATTTCAGTGCCTAAAAGACTCTCACTCACCATAATATGAAATAAAATACCAGCATGTCCAAGAAGGAACTACGGCAGTCTTGCGTGTACAGATGGAACCCACAATTAACATCCCAGCTGTTAGGTTTTGGTCGACTTGACACCAGCTAAGGTCATCGGGAAGAGGGAACCTAAGTTGAGAAAATACCTCCATTAGATTGGTCTATAGGCGAGTCTGTGGGGTCATTTTCTTGATTAACAATGGCTGTAGAAGGGCCTAGCTCTGTGGACATGCTTGAAGCCCCGGGTTATAGAAGAAAGCAGGCTGGGGGAAAAGCAAGTAAACAGCATTCCTCCAGGGTCTCTGCTTCAGTTCCTGCCACCAGCTTCCTGCCCAGCTTGAGTTCCTGCCTTGACTTCCTTTGAGGGTGTACTGTGATGTGACACCTAAGACCTTTCCCCAACCTGCTTTTGGTCATGGTGTTAATCGCACCAATAAGAAGTAAATAAACTAAGGCATGACCCCCCCCCCCCCCCCCCCCCCCCCCCCCGGCTCAGTGATTTGGGTCGCAGCACAGAGACCCCTTCCCAGGAGGGGAGAGTTCTCCGTTCCAATGCCGGGTTGGGGGCAGTGGGGGGGGAGAGAGGGGGGACAAGCGTCCGGCCAGTGAGTTGGCAGGTGCGGCGCTGCCCCGCCCTCAACCGGGGAGGCCAGACCTGGGAACGCCCTGAGCCGCTGGGTGACTCAGGGAGTGTGCGCAGCAAACAACCCAGCCTCAGAGTGGCGACTGATGAAGACGGGGGCGCGCTCTGCGCGTGCACAGCAGGCAGCGGAGCCTCCCAGGGCCGGGCAGCCGGAGCGGGTGCGAGGGACACCGGAGGGCGATCGGCGCGTGCGCGGTGAGTCCAGCCCGGCGATGCCGCCAGGGAAACAGCTGCTGAACAGATGATGTGCACGAGGTGGAGGGGGCAGGGAGGCGGGGTGCAGCCGGATCCCAGGCCCCAAGGTGAGCTCTTAGGAGCTCAAGTCACCCAAAATCCTGGTGACTTCACTGCGCTCCCTTTCTGGGTGCGAAACAGGTTCAGGAAGGTAAGCTGGGCTAGAGCAAATGATTACTGTTCTGTATTTCTTTCCTTTCTTTTTAAAATCACGTTGCCTGTGTCAGATGTGAAGCGGCTTTCCATAAGAAGCCAGTCATTAAAACAAAGAGAAGATTCAAACGACAGAAAGCTATAGTTTTGAGAAGACCGGCAAAGCCGGGGAAGAAAGGATCAGAAATCCGAGATGGATAGAAGGGAGAATTGGCCCGGTACAAAAGTGGTCTCAGAACTGGGTCCAGGATGCTGAACTGCGGCTCCTGCGAGCTGACCACTTAGTTGGAGGTGGAGAAACGCACCTTTAGCGAAGGTGCTGGCTCTTGGCCCTCTGTAGGTCAGTGGTCCGGAGAAATAGCTGGCCACTGAATATTCGCTCAGAATATCTGCAAACAGTTCATTCCATAGCACAGAGGGAGCTGGTGGCAGAGTAGGCAGCCTCCTGGCCTCCTAGTGAACTGGGAAGCCCAGTTTGCCCCTTTCCAGGCCCAGTGCCTTGCCTTCCAGGTTGTTTTGAGTGGAAAAGCCTGGCCACCTGGCACGCCCAACAGAAGGGCTGATGCTGTTAATCCAGTCAAACAAGGCTGTGCCAGTTAGGAATGACTTGGAAGGAGCTGGGCTGCATACAAAGTAAAATAAAACGAAAACTTCCAAGTGTGTCCATGAGTGGAACTGCGGAGATCTCGCAACCTTGCAAGTGTGAAAGAAACCTTGCAACAGTGAGGGCTTGAAATCGGATCCCAGACACCCACTTAAAAGCCCTTCTGGGGGAGTCACAACTCCAGCTCAAGGGGTGGGGGAAGGCAGAAAGATAAAGGGCTGCCTGAGGCTTGCTGGCCAGCCACACTAGCCAAATAGGCGAGTTTCAGATTCGGTGGGAGATTGCCAAAATAAAGTGGAGAGAGACTGAAGAAAACATCTTGTCAGGGCGTCTGATCCTCACTTACAGGCACCACCCCAAAGACAAAAATGTACCCATGAAAGTATAATAAAATCAACAATATCGTGATTAGCAAAACACAGCACATACCCCGATGAGAGACCCTTCAATAAGGGTACAGTGAAGAACTCCATTCACAGTTTTTTTTAAATACTTCAATTTACTTTAATTATATGTATATGTGTGCTTGTGTGTGGGTATGTGCATGTGATTGCAGGTCCTCTCTGAGACCAGATACCTTCTATCCCTATGGACCTTGAGTTACAGGTGGTTGTGAGATACATGACACTGGCCAAGGCAATTGAACTCGGGTCCTGTGCAAAGCAGCAAGGACTCTGCTCCGAACTCTCTCTCCAGCCCCTTTGTTCACGATGTGACCTAAAAGTCAAAACTGAAAATGGAAACGACCAGATATTCTGACGAGGATGGTTCCTAGGTGTCACTTGCCTCTTTCAAATGGATCCAGGACCTTATGGTGTGTGTTTAAATGGGGGGACAGAGGACATAAACTGGGACCTGGCAGCACCATTCTTGTTCAGAACCACAGGCTCACTGAATTTCTGCCAGGGCACAGGAGTCACCAACAGCTGGCCCGCACATCTCCCTTGGCTCAGTGGATTACTGTGGTAAACAGTGCCTTGGTTGATTCTGCTCCAGCTCAAATCAATGGCTTTTTATTTAACAACAGAGGAGGGGTGTGTCAGAATGCTGTCACCAGAGCAGCGTGGTATTTATCAAGCTTGACACTCCACGGCCTGGTACTTGTTTCTTGACGAGCTGAAGAACTTTAAATCTGTGGATCTGGAATTATGAAGACACAGCCTGGGCAGACTCACTAACCTATAAAAAGACCTGCCCTTTAAAAGAAAAAATACTGTATGGCCTCTGTTCTCTACCTTTTAGCCTTCCAGGGAAGGGCAAATAGTTGTTTACTTTGGTTAAGGCACATTCCACCTGTCTGCCCATGTATTGACATAGAGAAGAATGTGTGTGTGTGTGTGTGTGTGTGTGTGTGTGTGTGTGTGTGTCTGTCTGTCTGTCTGTGTGTGTGTGTGTGTGTGTATGTGTATCTGTCTGTCTGTCTGTGTGGTGTGGTGTGTGTATGTGTATGTGTGTGTGTGTATCTGTCTGTCTGTGTGTATGTATTGTGTGTGATGTATGTGTGTGTGTATGTGTATGTGTGTGTGATGTCTTTGCTCTTTCCTACCTCCGTATCACTATTTTCTTAACTCACAGGGGTCCTTTATCTTTGGCATGGTTATTTGGTAACTTATGCTATGATTCTGTTTCACAGTTGTTTCTTTTAGTTTGTGTTTATGGGTGTTTTACCTGCATGTGTGTCTGTGCACTACATATATGCAGTGTCCTCAGAAGCTAGAAGAGGGCACCGATCCCCTGGAACTGGCATTAGAGTCAGTGAGTGATGAATGGATATATGGGTGCTGGGGACTAAACCCAGGTCCTTCAGAAGAGCAATCAGTACTCTTAACAGCTGAACTGTTGCTCCAGCCCTCACAGTCGTTTCTAACATTTTCGATTTTCTTTAGAGGACAGTCTATATAGCAAATATGCTTCCTGTTTCAGCAAAAGGCTCCCTCTTATTTTATGACAGCTGTGCGCTCCAACATTTCTCCCCAAGACTCACTTGATACATCCCCAGCACAGCAGTATTTCTCAGAAATTATTTATGGAACATTTTCATCAAAAACTCCTAGACATTTCTAGAAGACTTCAGCCTACCCACTGAATCAAACCTTCTAGGAAGAGTCTGTGGCTAATATGTATGTGTCTCTGATGATTCTCATACTCTGTGGTTACCTGTATGCTGTGGGATGATGGTTAGTGTGAAGGACTGTGGCCTCTTCTTTACACCCCTCTGTGTTGTTTGCTTACTTCTGTAATGAGCAAGAGCCTCCTTCATAATTTAAATATTAAGAATTTAAACGTCATACATTTGAGTTATATTAAGTTTTATTTTATAATCTTATTATATATTGAATTAATTAAATTACTACATAACTTAAATTTAAAGATGTTGTTTAAGAAAATATGTGGGTGGCAATTAAGAGCTTGAGAAGGTACTCACAGTTATCAACCTCAGAGAAATGAAAAAGCCTGACTGTGCCAGTGGTGAGCAGGAAGCATAGCAGATGAACACACACTGCTGGTGGGAATGCAAAACCAGAAGACTTTACAAAGAGCTTAACATTCCCATGTAAGTTACGGAACTGTACTATGTGACCTGCAAAGGAACAAATTTTGTCCTGATTGCCCAGTCCCAAACAACTAACTCAGAGGCTGAATGTGAATATAAATGATTGGTCAATAGCTTAGGCTTGTTTCTAGCTAACTCATACTGTTGTAATGGGGTTTCTTGGTCCCGGGTAGCCAGAGGCCCAGACCCACAGACCTGCTGTGACAGATCCCTTTGCTGCACGCTGTTGCTGCTCAGGCCCCCAGAAATGACTCAGACGCTTATACTAACTTTATGTTGTTTGGCCTATGGCTCAAACACATTACTATCTAGCTCTTACATCTTAAATCAACTCATTTTTATTAATCTGTCTGCCACATGGCCCGTGGCTCACCTGTGTTCCTTACATGTTGCTCCTTGGGCGGCTTGCTTGATCTGCCTGACTCCACCCTGCTTCTGCTACCTATGCTCTGATTTCTCCTCCTACTTCTTCTATGGTGCCTGTCATGGCCCAAAACAGCTCCTTTATTTAAAGATCGATATTCACAGCATACAGAAAGGCATTCCCACATCATCATACATTTAAATTAATCTATATTTCTATTTATTCTCTGCCATATGGCAGTACCTTTATTTGGATGGCACATTCATCTCTTGCTCCCTCTGTGTCTGGCTTGTGACCTCTCTGACTCCGCCCTTCTCTTTCCCATCATCCTTAGTTTGGTTGTCCCACATTTATTTCCTGCATGGCTGCTGGCCAGTCAGCATTTTATTAAACCAGTTAAGTGACAAATCTTTACACTGTACAAGAGGATTATCTCACAACAGTGACTCAAACAGTCCACTACTAAGTCCAGTAGTGTGGTAACAGAGGGACAGTTAGGTAATAAGTTAGGTAACAGGAAACAACCAGTTGTTTATCCAGTATGTTGGTAATCATATTGTACAGACAAACATATACCTCTAACATACGTATATCCATAGCAAGATATGTACATCCATAGCAGAATATGATGCAGCTGTAAAGAGTGGTGAGGTATTACTACATGCTACTGCATGGTCGGATATAAATATAATTTTTCTGAGAGAAAGAGATGCTATAGAGAGTACATAATTTCTAGTTCCCTTTTGTATAAAATTCAAGGGGAGTTGGTATTCCTTTTCTGACCTTGAATTTTCAGTCTTTCAAGAATAATTGAAGATTTGCATAAAGTTACTTTTTACATTTATTTCTAATTTTATTAAATAATTTTTCTCGTATCCACCACTGCGTCCTCTCCTGTCCCTTCTCCCAGTTCTCCCCCAGCCTCTCTTCTCCCTCCCACTTCGCTCCTCAGAGAAGCTAAGGATTGCATCCAAAGGTGAATCATTTTGGTCTGGCATATTCAGGTGAGGAAGGACCAAGTCCCTCCCCCAAGTATCAAGGCTGGGAAAGGTGTTTTCCCTCTAGGCATGGGCTTCAAGAAGCTAGTTCATGGACCTGGGATGGACTCTGTTCTGGGTGCAAGAGGTTCCAGAAACTGCCCATGCCTTTTGACTGTCATCCATATGCAGAGGGCCCAGATTCGTTCCATGAAGATTCATTAACTGTTATTTCAGAGTCTGTGAGAAACAGCAGGGGACTGCCTAGTCCAGGGGTCTCTCCATCATGATCCTGACCCCTCTACTCATGCAATCTCTTCTCCCTCTCTTAAGCTGGACCAGTAGCTCAGTCCTGTGTTTAGCTATGGATCTCTGCACCTGCCTCTATCATCTGCTGAATGACGGTTCTATAATGTCAATTAGGGTAGTTATTTATATGATAATAGGGAAAGACCAGTTTAGGTACTCTCTCCACTATTGCTTAGAGTCCTAGCTGGGCTCGTCAGTGTGAGTTCTTGGGTGTTTCCTAGTATCAGGTTTCTCTCTTACTCCACAGTGGCTCCCTCTATCAGGATATCCACTTTTTTGCTCTCTCTCTCTCTCTGTTGCTCCCCCTCCCTCTTATCCCTAATCGATATTTTTCTCAGGATATCTTCTCTATTTCTCCTTCCCAGGAAGATCTACAGATATTTCTTAGTGTTCTCCTGTTACCTAGCTACTGTGTGTGTATGTGTGTGTGTGTTTGTGTGTGTGTTGTAGCCTAGTTATTCTTTGCTTTACATCTAAAATCCACTTATGAGTGAGTACATGAGTGTCTTCTGGGTCTGTGTTACCTCACTCAGGATGATACTCTCTAAATCCATCCATTTGCTTGCAAATTTCAGGATGTCATTTTTTTTTCTGCTGAGTAGTACTCCATTGTTTAAATTTACCATAATTTTTTAAATCCATTCTTCAGTTGAGGGGCATCTAAGTTGTTTCCAAGTTCTGACTATTATAAATAATGCTGAAATAAATACAGTTGAGCTAATACCTTTGAGGTAAGAATGTATATCCCTTGGGTATATGCCCAAGCATGGTTGCTGTATCATTGTGTAGACTGATCCCCAGTTTTCTGAGGAACCACCATACTGATTTCCAAAGTGACTGTACAAGTTTACACTCCCACCCCATGGAGGAGTGTTCCCCTTGCTCCACATTCCCTCCAGCATAGGCTGTCATCTGTGGTTTTGATTTTAGCCCTTCTGACAGGTGTAAGGTAGTATCGCAGAATTGTTTTGATTTGCATTTCTTTGATGGCTAAAGATGTTGAGCAGTTTTTTAAGTGTCTTTCAGTCATTTGAAGTTCTTCCTGTTGAGAATTTCCTATTTAAGTCTGATCCCCATTTTCCAATTGGGCTCTTTGTTTTTTGACCTCTAGTTTCTTGAGTTCTCTATATATTTTAGAGACCAGTCCTCTGGCAGATATAGGGTTGGTGAAGATCTTTTCCTATTATGTAGGCTAATTTTTTGTCTTATTGATGGTGTCCTTTGCCTTACAGAAGCATCTTAGTTTCAGGAGGTCCCATTTATTAATTGTTGCACTCAGTGTCTGTGCTACTGGTGTTATATTTAGAAAATGGTCTCCTGTGCCAATGCATTCAAGGGTATTTCCCACTTTTTTCTATCAGGTTCATTGTAACTAGGTTTATGTTGAGGCCTTTGACTCACTTTGATTGAGTTTTATGCAGGGTGATAGATATGGATCTATTTGCATTCTTCTACATAGCACCATCCAGTTATGCCAGCACCATTTGTTGAAGATACTATTTTTTTCCATTGTATATTTTTGTCAAGAATCATGTGTTCATAGGTGTGTGGATTAATGCCAAGGTCTTTGATTCAATACCATTGATCCACAAGTCTATTTCTATACCAGTACCAAGCTGTTTTTTATTACTATAGCTCTATAGTATAGCTTGAAGTTAGGGATGGTGATGCCTCCTGAAGTTCTATTATTGAACAAAACTGTTTTGGCAATCCTGGGTTTTTTGTTGTTCCATATGATGTTGAATATTGTTTTTTTAAGGTCTGTGAAGAATTGTGTTGGATTTTGATGGGGATTGCATTGAATCTGTAAATTACTTTTGGTAAGATTGCCATTTTTATTATGTTGATCTTACCTATCCAGGAGCATGGGGGGTCTTTCCATTTCCTGATATCTTTTTCAATTTCTTTCTTTAATGACTTAAAGTTCTTGTCACACAGGTCTGTCACTTCTTTGGTTAGAGTTACACCAAGATATTTAATGCTATTTGTAGCTTTATAAAGAGTGGTGTTTCCCTGGTTTCTTTTTCAGCCCTTTTATCATTTGTGTATAGGAGGGTTATTGATATTTTTTATTCAATTTTGTTATCCTGCTACACTGCTAAAGGTGTTTATCAGCTGTAGGAGTTCCCTAGTATAATTTTGGGGGTCACTTATGAATATTATCATATCGTTTGCAATAGTGATAGATTGACTTCTTCCTTTCCAATTTGTATCCCCTTAATCTCCTTTTGTTCTCTTATTGCTCTGGATAAAACTTTGAGAACTATATTGAATAGATAAGGAGAGAGTGAACAGCCTTGTCTTGTTCCTGATTTTAGTGGGATTACTTTGGGTTTCTCTCCGTTTAGTTTGATGTTGGCTGACAGCTTACTGTGTATCACCTTTATTATGTTTAGATATTTTCCTTGTATCTCTGATCTCTCTAGGATTTTTATCATGAAGGAGTATTAGATTTTGTTAAAGGTTTTTTTCAGCATCTAATGAGATGATCATGTGTTTTTTTTTTTCTTTCAGGTTGTTTATATAATAGATTACATTGACAGTTTTTCATATGTTAAATCATCCCTACATCTCTGTGATGACGCCTACTTGATCATGGTAGATGATCTTTTTATATGTTTGTAAAATTCAGTTTGCCAAAATTTTATTGTGTGTTTTTGCATCAATGTTCATGAGGGAGATTTTTCTGTAATTCTCTTTCTTTGTTGCATCTTTGTGTGGTTTGGGTTTCAGGGTGACTGTAGCTTCATAAAAACTGTTTGGCAGTGTTTCTCCTGTTTCTATTGTGTGAAACAATTTGAGAAGTATTAGTATTAGTACTTTTTGAAAATCTGGTAGAATTCTGTGCTGAACCCATCTTGCCCTAGGATTTTTTTAGTTGGGAGACTTTTAATAATAGTTTCTATTTCCTTGGGGGTTATAGGACTGTTTAGGTCATTTATCTGGTCTTGATTTAATTTTGGTAAGTGGTACCTATACAGAAAGTTATCTATTTCTTCTACGTTTTCCAACTTAGTGGAGTACAGGATGACCCAATGATTCTCTGGATTTCCTCAGTGTCTCTTCTTATCCCCCCCTTTTCATTTCTAAGTCTGTTAATTTGGATGCTCTCTCTCTCTTTTTGGTTAGTTTGGGTAAGGGCTTATCTATCTTGTTGACTTTCTCAAAGAACCAACTGTTTGATTCGTTGATTATTTGTATTGTTCTCTTTGTTTCTGTTGTATTGATTTCAGCCCCAAGTTTGATTATATCCTGCCCCTCTACTGCTTCTAGGTGAGTTTGCTTCTAATTGTTCTAGAACTTTCAGCTGTGCTATTAAGTCTCTTGGGTGAGATTTATCAGAGGACAGATCCGCCTCCTCCTGTCTCTTTTTCTTTTTCCCAGACAGAATTTTCTGTGTAACAGTCCTGGCTGTCCTGGAACTTGCTTTGAAGACCAGGCTGGCTTTGAACTCACAGAGATTCTCTTGCCTCTGCTTCCCAAGTGCTGGGACTAACAGTGTGTACCATGGCTTCTTCTGCCTCCTCCAGCAAATCCTACCAGCATGTGCCACCACAACCAGCTCCTGTCCTTTTTTTTTTTTTTTTTTTTTTCTTTTGCAGCGGTGGGCGACTAAGGGGTCTGGCATGGAGGGTCTGGGCCTCTGGCCACCCGGGACCAAGAAACCCCACTGCAACAGAGATTTCTCCAAGTTTTTATGTAGGCATCTAGTGCTATGACCTTTCCTCTTAGCACTGTTTTCATTGTGTCCCATAAGTTTGGGCATGCTGCGAATTCATTTTCATTAAATTCTAGGAAGTCTTTGATTTCTTTCTTAACTTCGTCCTTGACCCAGAGGTGGTAGGCTTTCTGTGGTTTGTGTTGTTGAACTTTAACTTTATACCATGGTGGTCTGATATGATACAAGGAGTTATTCCCATATTTTTGTATCTATTGATATTTGCTTTATGAGCGAGTATGTGTTGCACGAATAAAGGAAACTCAGAGCCAGACAATCAGGGGAAAGCTGAAATATCAAAGAGAGGAAACACCACAGTCAGATCTCACCCAGCTGTCTTCCAGCTTCCTCAGCCTCGCTCCTCGTGGCTTCTACTGCCTCCTCTCTCTTTCTGTACCTGCCTCCTCACCCAGTTGTTTCACATCCAGGTTAAAATTAAAGGTGTGGCACCACCGCTGCCTGCCTGGGAGCCTGGAACTCCCACTGTAAGATGGCCTCAAACTCAGATCTGCTGCAATTAAGGGTGTAGGTCACCACTCCCAGATATTCCCTTTGCTGGGATTAAAGGTGTAAATCACCACTCTCTGATCCTCCTGGATTAACTGTGGGTAGATCCCTCTGATATTTCAGACTGGTTTTTATTAACTATGAAACATATACCCACAAGTATGTGGTCAATTTTAGAGAAAGTTTCATAGGGTGCTGAGAATATTCCTTTGTGTTTGGGTAGAAATTCTATATCTATTAAGTCCATTTGGGTTATAACATCTGTTAGATTCTTTATCTCTCTGTTGAGTTTCTGTCTGGTAGACCTACCCATTGTTGAGAATGGAGTTTTGAAGTCTCCCACTATTAATGTGTGGAGTTTGATGTGAGATATAAGCTTTAGTAGTGTTTTTTTTTTTGTTTTTTTGTTTTTTTACATATGTAGGTGCCCTTTTGTTGGGGTCATAAATATTCAGGGTTGAGACTTCATCTTGGTGGATTTTTCCTGAGATGAGTAAGTCATGTCCATTTTAATCTTTTTTGACTAATTTTAGTTTGAAGTCTATTTTGTTAGATATTAGGATGGCTACACCAGCTTGTTTTTTAAGTTTATTTGATTGGAAAGTCTTCTCAACCCTTTATTCTGAACCAGTGTCTGTCCTTGAAGTTGAGGTGTGCCTCTTGTACGCAGCAGGATGGATTCTGTTTTTGTATCCATTGTGTTAGCCTGTATCTTTAATAGGTGAATTGAGTTCGTTGGTATTAAGGGATATTAATGACCAGTGATTGTTATTTCCTTTTATTTTTGGTGATAGTGTGTGTGTTTTTTGTCTTCAGGGTTTCCTTCTGTGGGATTATCTATTGCTTGTGGTTTCATGGGTGTATGAATCCAAATTACCATGCCAGATCGGCACAAAATCCTAACAATATGTACACACAATGTGTCTTAATCACATATACACCTAACTCCCCTTTCACCCTCCCTAGACTCCCCCACTCCCCTTTCCTACTTCATGTGTCCCCATTTCTTTAAAACTCCATGGAATTCAGTGAGTTCTGCCTGCATGTTCAAGGTATGGAGCCATCCATCGGAGCATGTGTAACCTACCAGTAGCCACACCCCTGGAAATAAAACGCCCCTCTCCAGACAACAACTGCCAAGAGTTCTTCAGCTAAGAGTGGGGTCTTGTGAGTCCCTCCCACCCTGGGAATGTTGACTGTCATAGCAGGTAACCCATAGCTACTGTGAGTGTGTGAATGCATTCACCCAGGCATGTCATGTCCAGATGAGATTTCTCACAGCGTTCCTCCTCATCTCCCGCTCTTCCAGTCTTTCTGCCCCCTCTTCCGCCATGTTCTGATCACCGCAGAGGAGATAAAGCAGAGTGTGATAGAGACAACCCCATTCAGGACTCAACAGTCACTTGTCCTCAGCTGACCAGTTATGAGTCTCTGAATTAACTCTGGCCTACTATAAAAAGAAGCTTCTCTTGCTAAGGTTGAGAACAACACTAATGTATGAGTATAAATGTAGATATTTAGAAGGCAGTTTGACAACATGTCTAGCTAATAAAACAAAAGTAGTAGGGTTCCTCACTGGAGCTTATAACCTTCATAGCCATGGGCTTTTGCCAGAATTACAGTGCCAAGCCTTTGTTTCTATGCAGCAGGCCTCAAATGCAGTCAGAAAGCAGTTGGTTACTCCCCAATAGTCATGTCTTTATTGCACCAGGGGGTACATATTGTTTGGCAAGCTTTTTCAGTTTTTTGGTGCACATGACTGCCTTTCAATGCATCTTCCCAGCTCCCACAACCACATCTTTTTCTCTCTTGTTTTTAAGAACGTCCTGAGAGAATCACAAGACCCTGTTGGGCCAGATTGCTGGACTACATAGGCTACAGCATTTCTGTGATCTACAGATGCAGCTGATTGTCAGTTTGGGAATGAAGATAGTCTAGCATGACCTGCTTTTTGTCTTTTTTTTTTTTCCCTTCTGAGCCTTTCATTAGTCTGTACTGACTCCCAGTGACCTGTTTCCTTCCAAGGGCTAAAAGAGCATTTGTTTTAATCAAGTGGCAGAAATTCAATTCAGAGTGCCTGAAGCCAAGGTGGAGAAAATGTATTGGCTCTTGTGAAAATAAAACCCCCAAAGAATCAGTCTCCATTATGACTGGATTGAGTTACATCCTCAACACCCGGCCTCTCTTTCTCAGTTCTATTTTTGGAGCAAAGCTGCAATTTCAGGTTATAGCTCAGTTCCTGCTGCCAGTGATGATGCTGACAATGATGACAATTATTATTCCAGTCATGACTAGTGGTTCTGACTCTATTTACCTGAATTTTACTGGTTGCAAGTATCCTTAAATAACTTTTCATCCACCTGGCCAATGATAAGAGCTAGTTTTCTAGTTTAACAACAACAACAACAAAAAAAAAAAAGAGTAGCAAAAACAGGAGAGAGCTTATTATGTTCCAGGCACTCTGTCAGACGTTCTCTAATGAAATTGGCTAAGAACCCAATAAGGACAGTTAGATAAGCATGCTAGGAAAGCCAGCACATTGATCAGAGAATCAAAATTTCAAGCCAACAGCTGGGCATGGTGAAGCATTGCCTGTAATCCCGATGTTTGGGAGATGGGATCAGAAAGATCAAGAGTGGCTATGTGGGAGCCCAAGTCAGCCTGGGCACAGGAGACCCCAATTTAAAAGCCTTAACTTTTTTTTTTTTTTTTTAATTTTAAATTAGGTTTTCCTGGCTCCAGGCCTGGGTTTCACAGTCCCTCTCGTACAATCCCTTTTAGAGCCAAGGAGACAGAGCAAGCGCTGTCAAGTCAAATGCCTGTTTGGGAGTATAAATATTTCCCCTTTTATTGAAATGAGATTTTTTTTTTTCTCTCACACAATGCATCTTGATTATGACTTCCCCTCTCTCCTCACAGTTCCTCTCCACCTCCCCTCCCATCCGGACCCACCCCCTTCCCGTCTCTCTTTAGAAAACAAACAAGCTTCTAAGGGAAAAATAACAAAACATTCTGCAGTATAGTTAAATATAATAATAAAAAAGAAAAACTACTAATACATTGGAATCGGTCAAAACAAGCAAAAGGAAGGAAAAGAGCTTATTCACACACTCAGGAATCCCATAAAACCCTAAACTGGAAGCCATAATGTATACACAAAAGGACCTGCACAGTAAGAAGAGAGGAAAAATACATAAATAAAATAGAATTAAAATAAAAAGGTACATTTTTTTAAAAAGAAAGAAGCAGGAAAAGCCCCGACATGATATGAGACAAGGAACCTCCAAAGATATTGTTGTACTTGTTTTTCTGTGGGACATCTGCTGCTGGGCACAGAACACGGCTTAAAAATATTCTTAGTAGTGAGACTTGAGAGATGGCTCAGCAGGTAAAGGCACTCTCAGCTTGATCCGCAGAACCCACTCAAGAAGTTGAAACGGTGCTCACTGGGAATGCTAGCCCTTCCATGGTGGATGGAAGGTGAGGACAGGAGATTCCTTGGAAGCTCAAGGGTGAGCCAGCCTGCTGCACAAAGCCTAGCACCAAACAACAAAGACCCTGCCTCAAAGGAGGTAGAAGGCAAGGGCTGACAATCTAGGTTATCCTCTGACCTCTCTACGTGTGTGCCTGTTTACAGACAGACAGGTAGGCAGGCAGGCAGGCAGGCACGCACATACACAGAGTTGGTAGTAGTAGTCCCCCGAGCTTAGGGAGGTGATTCATGTAATCTTTTCAGTCTCAGACCCTTCTGAGTTTGAGAACCAGAAGCTCCTGTATAGGACTGTGTTTACTGACAGCTCTAGGGATCTCATAAACCATGCCCTTTAGCCAGGATCCCACCTGGCCATTATTGTTTCTATAGGCGTTCATTCCCCTTATACCTCAGTAGTGTCTTTTACTATCATGGCTCCTGACCTTTACCTTGACAGCCTTCCATGAACCATCCCATAATCTTAGACTGGAGGTCTCATATTTTTTCTTTTTTCGTGGAAATTGAACTCAGGTCATCAGGCTCAGTACCTTTACCCACTGGGCCATCTTGCTTTTCCTCTGTTTGTCTAATAACTTGTTTTAACACTGCAAAATACTCAGGACATGGGCATTAGTGTAATACTGTATATGAAGGCAGGCAATGGCAGCACACACCTTTAATCCCAGTACTGGGGAGGCAGAGGCAGGTGGATCTCTGCAAGTTTTGAGACCAGCCTGGTGTATACAGAGTACTAGGAGAGCTACATACAGAAGAACTCTGTTTCAACCCCCCCACAAATGTATATAATTATTTCACACCATTTTATTGATTGATTTTTTTTTTATTTTGTGTGCTTTGGTATTTTTCTTACATATATGTCTGTGTGAGGGTGTCAGATTCTCTAGAACTGAAGGTACAAGCAGTTGTGAGTTCATATGGGTTCTGGGAATTGAACCCAGGTCCTCTGTAAGAACAGCCAGTGCTCTTAACCACTGAGCCATCTCTCCAGCCCCCCCACACCATTTTATCATGTGACATATTGCATAACCTCCACCTCAACTATGATACAGACTCTTCTACCACTGGATAATGAGCCTTTATGTTTGCTTCATAACGAAGTACCGATCACTTGACTTCTTTCTAGTCAGGCTGCTACCTAACCCGTCCTCTGTCTCTGTAATTCTCTGTCATTAGGTGGAATTACAGTCGCCTGCTAGGCACTTTTTAACACAGTGTCATTTTCTTGTGACTCAACCAAGCCGATGCTGTGCCGGTAGTTAATTTATGTTCATTTCTGATCGTTCAGCAGTACTGATGGACCAGCGTGCTCAATCATTTAAAGGGCACTTTTATTGTCTTTACTCACTGATATTGCAAATAAAGCTCTGTGAGTATTCACATGCAGATTTTTGTATGGATCTACATTTATTTTCTCAGGGGGAGGTACCTAGGAGAGTGATATGTAAATGTCTCATTTTAAAAGAAACAGAGGAGTTAATTTCCAGAGTACTGTACCCAGGAGGAGTTGGAGCCATGAGGAAAAGGCAGATGAATGGCACTTGTGTTAGAATGTTCTAGATCTTGGTTCTATCAACTTCAGCAAACTAATAGTTGTACTATGTAGTTTTGCAAGTGATCGTGTGAGACATTGTATAAAGGGACCTAAGCAACTCCCCTTTGTGTTTCTTTTTATAATTTAAGACATTATGTTTATTCATTTGTGTGCATGTAAAGGCCAGAGAACATCCTGTAAGAACTGGTTCCTTTCATGATGTATGTTTTGGGAACAGAACTTCTGTCTTCAGACTTGGCAGCAGGTGCCATTACCCACTGAGCCATCTCGCTGGACATCTGTTTCTTATTACTGCATGTGAATTTGAGCTACAGATCCAGCTCATAAGTTTTTTTTTTAATTGTTAATTTGCAGAAAAATTGAAAATTGAAAATTTTCTTTTTTTCTAGTTAATTTCCAGTTTGCATCCAGGTTATAAAGATGTAACTTGGGCTGACAAGTTGGCTCGGGAGGTAAAAGGCATTTTTCCCCAGGCCTGGTAACTTGCCACTTTCCTCTGAAGGTTTGATATTTGAGTCTTCTGCAATAAATTGCCAGTAGATCAACAGGAGATCATCACCTCAGTGCACCTGGTCATAATTCTGACGTGACATGAAGGCCCCAGACTGGGAAACTATCTGACTTTAATACTTCTGTTAGTTTGGAGCCTGAGAGATAGACACACACACACACACTACCAGGTGCTACATGAGAGTTTATTCTGGGGAGTTGCTGAGAGAGAGAAAGGGAGAGGGAGAAGAGAAAGGAGGGACAAGAGAGAGAAAGAGAGAGAGAGATATTCACGTGGTGGGCAGCTCCGTATAAGAGAGTGGGTGGGCACAGATTTACGTAGCCACGTCTAGGTGTTCTGCCAGCGCCATGTTGGATTTACCATATGGGGGGCTAAATGCATGAATCATTATAATATCAACATATGACTAGATAATACAGGAGAACCCAGGAGGCCTGTTCAGGCCCCAGCCCTTTGAGCAGAGTATTTCTTTCTTAAGAAATGGGAAAGACTCTTTTGTCTTTTCTGCACAAAGGTTTCTATGAAGTTTTTTTGGTTTTCTTGGTTTCTTAGTTTGCTATGGATTGTATAAATGCCCCCAACTAAACACTAAATTCTATATTAATTTAATAAATCTGTTCTCAAGATATGTTCAAGCCTTCTGAAGTTCTCTAGCCTTGACTGTTTGTCATTTTCATGGAGCTAGCTGTCAATTCAAGTCTCCCCTCCCCTTCCCTGAGGGTTCCTTTGGCTCCTCTCCAGCTTGTCAATCAATATTCTTCATTTTTCTCTTCCTTGATTTATTTCTTTGGTGGGTGAATTATTTCCCCGACTCATCATTTTACGGAAGGAGTTTGTTTCCTGGTAAGTTCCCAGTTGGCTGAGATAGACCTCAGTCACTTCCTTGTCCCCCTCCTCTGTGAGCCACAGTTGTACCAGCTCACTCACCCCTGCTTTGACTTAGTTCCCTGGAGATCACTAGCACGCTGTTGCAAGCCCCAGTCTACAGTTAGAATTACATCGTTTTTGGCATCTCCAAATGTTTGGTAGTAGAAGATTTTTCAGATCGTCTTGTTCATGTGATTGCCCTATCAATAGCTTTTAAATCTAGAGACAAAGAGTGCGTAGGAGTTTCAGAGACTCAAAGGGACTTAAAGATGAGGAATATGCTTAGCTATGAGGGGTGCTGGGGGGGCACAGCAGGTGAAGAAACACAGGGGTGTGATGGATCATCACCTTCTCTCTGGCCTGAGGGGAGAGTGAGGCTGAGCAGCAGGAGGAAGCTATGAATGCTGTGGCATCCGGGAATGAACGCATGACCATAGCCTGCTTCAGGGACTTTAATCCAGAGGTAATCCTGGGCAAATGTGAATGGATGACAGCAATGGAGAGAGGTCTCAGTTCAGAAAGAGGGTCCTAGAACCTTTGAAATTCACCTGGCAAAACTGGGTATGGTGGCACATGCCTTTAATCCCAGAACTTCAGGAGGCAGAGGCAGGCAAGAGTTCTAGGCTAACCTGGTCTATATAGCTTGTTCTAGGACAGCCAGAACTACACAGAGAGACCCTGTCTTGAAAAACCAAAACAAAAAAAGAAAGAAAGAAAAAGAAAAAGAAAGAAGGAAGAAAAGAGAGAAGGAAAGAGAGAAGGAAAGAAGGAAAGAAAGAAAGAAGAAAGAAAGAAAGAAAGAAAGAAGAAAGAAAGAAAGAAAGAAAGAAGGAAAGAAAGAAAGAAAGAAAGAAAGAAAGAAAGAAAGAAAGAAGAAAGAAAGAAAGAAAGAAAGAAGGAAAGAAAGAAAGAAAGAAAGAAAGAAGAAAGAAAGAAAGAAAGAAGGAAAGAAAGAAAGAAGAAAGAAAGAAAGAAAGAAAGAAAGAAAGAAAGAAGAAAGAAAGAAAGAAAATATCACCCGGTATTGTAAATGAGAATGGGAGCCGGGAACCATGGGGACTTAGCTGATCCAAAAGAAATCTAGGTCAACAGTTAATGCCACTCCTAGGCATTCACTAACAATACTCCGAGTCAGCACCTCCCAGAGATATGCGCACATCAGTGTTTACTGCAGCACTTTTCACTACATTATGGAAACTAACTGCATGGCCACCAACCAATGAATGACGTGGCTTAGATACTGCAGGATTTCTCTTTAGCCATAAGGAATAATGGAGTTGTGTCATCTGTTGGAAAAGGGATGTGCCTATGGCTATCATGTTAGGTCAGTCTCAGAAGGACAGGTATCCCAGGCATTCTCTCACTCATGGGTCTTAGGTTTCATGCAGTACAAAGGGGGAGGGCATAAAAGGGAAGGGGTTTATGAAGAGGAAATGTGATCAGAATACATGTATCTATCTACATGGGCATGGCCTTATGAACCTACCAAAATGCATTTTTTACATTATGAACAAATGATTCCGGGTCAAACTTGGGAAAAAAATAAAGAAATTTAGGAAAAGCACCTTGTTTGAGTCCTGGGAAATGAATTTCAAATGTCAGCACCAACTCAAGCTGTTGTTGGTCCTCTTGTATTGTTGAGACACTCCCCAAAATGCCAACACTTCATTGTAGTAGGAGGTTTCTGGCCCAGACTTTTGGGCCTAGCCTCAAGGTTTAGGCCTGCAGACCCGCAGTCCCACAGTCCCACAGAGACACACAGATGCTTTCAATAGTTTTTAGGCTGATTGGCCTAAGGCCCAGGCATATAACTTGCTACCTCTTTACCCTTAAACTAACCTATGTCTCTATCTTGTTCAGCCATGTGGCTGGGTACCTTTTCTTAGAGCAGCATAGTTGTCTGTAGAGAGCCGCATGGCCACACCTTAAAGATGGTGCTGGCTTCCGCCTTCCACCTTCCCGATGGTGAGAGCTCTCTGAGATAAACAACTCCTTATTTGGCTAAGGCTAAGCTCGTGGCTTGCTTCCAGGTGTGGCTTGCTTCCGTGCACCTGGATCTATTGGCATGGCCCACGTGGCGCCCCGTGACTAGCAGTCCAGAGGGTATTTAGCTGGGAGTGGGTTTTCCCCAGAAGGAGAGGCAGGAGAGGCAGTAGCAGAGGCAGTGGCAGAAGTGGCAGAAGAGGCAGAAGAAGTTTCAAGGTCCTGAATAAACCACTGAAAGAAGAGCCTGGTATCGCGTCATCCTTGCTAGCGAGGTTGCACGCAACAGTTGTCCTCTGCTTCTTTCAGCTTCTCTCTAGCGTTCTGCTGTTTCTTCCTGTTCTCAAGAGTTTTCTTAGTCTGGTAGCCCCGCCCACACTTCCTGCCTGCCTTTGGCCAATCAGCGCTTTTTATTAAACCAGTGGGTGGAACAATTATTTACAACGTACCAACATAATCACCCACACTTCATTGACTCTGTTTGCAGCTAATGATGTTTCAGGCCACTTGATGAGTAGTTTTAAAGTTAGGAACAACATTTCCCAGGAGATATAAGAGGAGACCTACCTTACAAGTGAACGGTTTGTTTTGTTCTTCCCAGAACCTGTGAACATGGCTGACTTTGGAGCAGATGAGACCTCCTCCAGGTCAGAGAGTCCTGAGCTGGAGGGTAGGGCCTCTGAGGACAGATCACTGCTCCATCAGAGGCTGGCCATCAGAGAACTCATTGACACAGAACTCTCCTACTTGCACATGCTTCGACTCTGTGCCTCTGACATCAGGAGCCACCTACAGCAGGTACTGATGTGGACCCTACCACCTGTCTTTCTAGGAGCAGGTGTAGGCTGCCTCTAAAATTTCTCATCCCTGCTAGGCAGGCTTAGAGGAAAGGACCCTTGGTGGGTGGGAGCCTGGCAAGCCTGGATATAAGCCCCAGGATTTTATTTATTGGCCATGCAACCTTCAGCAAGGCCTCGAATGACTTAGATATGTCCAACATATAGCCTATTGGTCATATGATAGCTGTGAACATAACCCAACATAAAATAGTAAGCATACTTAAAACATTATGAAAATACCGTTGTATTCTTTTGTAACTCAATTTTATAGAGTATTTTTGAAGATTAATTTTTATGTATATGAGTGTTTGCTATGTTTGTGTATTCCTTGTGTGTACCTGATGCCTGAGGAGACCAGAGAGAATGTGGGAATTCCCACGAGCTGGAGTTACGGCTGGTTGTGGGTACCTGGAACCTGGGTTCTCTGTGGAAAGTGCTGAATTAAATGAGCTATTGGATAGGCAAAACAGCAGCAGGAAGCAGGCCATAAAACCTTCAAGTCTACCTCCAATAACCCACTTCCTCCAGCAAGGCTTGCCTCCTAAAGGTTCCATAGCCTTAATTCTCCCAGCTGGGGAAGAAGTGTTTAAACACATGGGCCTATGAGAAACATTCCATATTCAAATCACAAACAACACTAGCCCTAGCGCCCTGCCTACTCCCCCCACCCCCGTCCCCCAACTCCACCCCCAGCACCGTCAACTTTCCTACCATGTTGGACTTAATGCCTCCTTTTCCTGTAGACTAATGAATGAGGAGACCTAACATATAAGATTCCCACATCTTACCAGACATTGCTTTGGGGAGTCAGTCTCCCCAAAAGCAGTAGGACCCCAGATAGCATGAGTGCTCAGGACTGTTCCCGGAAGCCCCCCATCAGACCTCTAGTCTCTGTCCCTAGCTTTTTTGTCGCTTCCAGCTGCCACCAGGAGATCTGGATGTCCTGTTCTCAAACATGGATGACATCATCCAAGTGAGCAGCAGATTCCTTCACGGGCTGCAGGAGGCAGCACACAAGGAAGAGAAACAAGCATACCTGATTGGTAAGCAAAAGACCTGACGCTCACTGCCTTGCTTTTCCTCACCTCTTCCTAGAGATGAAGCTTTTAACACACGAACTTGGGAGGACATGTTGAAACCACAGTGCCTCCTTGAACCTTATTATTCTTTGTAATTTATTTATTTTTATTTCATGCACATTTGTGTTTTGCCTGCATGTATGTCTGTGTATAGGTGTTGGACCCCCTGACATTGGAGTTACAGACATGTGGATGCTGGGAATTGAACCTTGGTCCTTTGGAAGAGCAGCACTGCTCTTAACCATTGAGTCAACTCTCTACCCCCCCAACCTAATTTTCAATAAAGCTGTCTTCTCTATCTCTTAGCCCTATAGGACCACCCCATTCCTTTATTCTTCCCAGCCTGTTCCATCTGCTCCTTATAAGTAACTAGTTTCCTATTTAAAGACACATTACACTTTAGAATATTATACCAGGTCAGTTTTATCTTCTCTATGGAATTCTAGCTGTACTGTACTCATGTTTGAAATTAAGCTGATGCGAGACCCTGGCTCAAACCACCCCCACAGCTTCCTGCCACCATTGAAATTCAAACTGGCTGCACCCCACTTACTCTGATGCTCCAGGCTACTAGGCCTTAGTGTTCCACATGTTTCCTACTCTTTGTGTTTGGATCACTCTACTCCAGACACACTAGGGTCTGTGGCTGTCCTTGGGTAGGGTTACCTGACTCTGGGCCTTGCCGTTGCCATCCACAAGCTTGGAGTTGCCCCTCCCTCGAGCTTCCTGGAGCTGGCTAAGTCTGCTCTCTGGCAGATGGTCACAGAATTTATGGAAGCCTTCCTCTATAGACACCCTCCTCTGCCACCGCCGCCCAGTCTTGGATGTTTATTTGTCATTATTTTGACTCGTGTAATATATAATCATCCCTTGGTGTCTGTAAGGGACGCTTTTCCATGACCCTTCCTCTCCCAGGTGCTCAAAGTCCCTTCTATAAAACGTCACAGTATTAAGACAAATCTCCTGAAGTTCTCCTGTATACTTGACATCTCTAGCCCAGTTATGACATTTATCACCGTGTAAGTGACACAGAGGAGGTTGTTATACTGTATTGTTCAGGGAATGATGATAGCAAGAAAATACCTCATATCTTCAACGCAGACACTTTTTATTTTTTTTAAAAAAGATTTATTTTATTTATTATGAAATATTCTATTGCAAGAAGTATTCTCTCTGCAAGTTTGCCTGCATGCCAGAGATGGTTGTGAGCCACCTTGTGGTTTCTGGGACTTGAACTCAGCACCTCCCACAGAGCAGCTCTGTTCTCAGGTATCTCTCTATCCACAACACTCTTTCTCTCTAAAGAAATGTTTGACGCAATTTAACTGTAGGACAGAAGAATGATTTTTTTTTCTTTTTAATGATGAAAATAGCTCTTTAACTAGAAAGGACCTGGAAACTTCCAGTGTTCCATTAATACGTGAGGCTGCTGAGCCTACTGATCATAGGGAAGCGAATATTGAAATAAGAACAAGAACAGAGTAAGAGTTAAGTTACCTCAGCATTCAGGAGCCTGAGATGAACAGGTCAAAAGTTAGAGTTGAGCACTGATGAGGTACCTCAGCTGGTAAAGTCACTTACAATCTAAAGCCCACCAAAGGTGAAGAGATAACCAATGGTACAGAAATGTTACTTGGCTGCTATACGTATGCCGAAGCACCTTTCCCCCAAGCACCCCCCCAACACACACACAACTTAAAAAAAAAAAAGCTTAAGATCAGCCTCAACTACATTAAAGAATCTATCTCAAATAAAACGGATCTCACAATGCTATGGTAGGAGATAGCGAGTTTGGTCCCCTAGGCTGGCAGCCTTCAAAGGAAATTCACCTGTGAATAATTCCACTTCTAGACTCCAAACCCCCAGCAGTGCTCCTGAGCATCATGACAAGGATGTGGGATGTGTATAGAAGTGTCAGCTATGTGAAATCATCAGTGCTCACCTCTACCAGCTTGGGCAGGAGGCAGAAATGACCCAGTAGGATCCTTTGGGAACTACCACCTTGGAGTCTAGAGGATGCACTATACATTCACAAACCTAGTCTGTCCATGTCTGCAATTATACCCCTGTCTTGGTACACAGATGTCATAGTAGGGGCCAAGAGTCTGGACCCCCTGTGTAGTTGAAGGGAACTTCCTGGAACCTTGGAGGGATGTAATAGCTGGCTAGAGCTTCAGGATGCAGGACTCCAAACCACAGCAGAAGCTGGAGTCCTTTTTAGACAAACTTTCAGGAACCAGGCAGAGGGTCTGCCATACTAGCCTTCTGTCCACTGAAAAAGGGCATCTTGTGGAAGTTCCTTTCAGTGGGAGCCAAGGGCCACTACCCTCAGCAACGTGCTGGTGGGCCTAAAGAAGCACACCTGCACTGGAGTTCTTTTAAATTGAATCTGGCAGCCCCAACTGTTTTTTGTTTTTGCTCTTTTGGGGCCTGCCACCCAGCTCCCAAATAAATTACTTACAGAGCTTTACTCTTTATTATAAATGCCTGGCCCTAGCTTGACTTGTTTCTTGTCATTTTCCTTAAATTATCCCATCTACCTTTTGCCTCTGGGCTTTTCTCATTCTCTTCTATAAATCTTACTCTTACCCTGTATCTGGCTGTGTAGCTGGGTGGCTGACCCCTGGAATCCTCCTCCTCTGGTTACTTCTTTCTCCTCCCAGATTTCTCCTGTATATTTTCTTTGCCTGCCAGCCCCACCTATCCTTTTTCCTGCCTTGCTATTGGCCATTCAGCACTTTATTAGACCATCAGGTGTTTTAGACAGGCCTAGCAACACAGTTTTACAGAGTTAAACAAATGCAACATAAAAAATGTAACACACCTTAAAATAATATTCTCCAACACCCAACAGTTGCAACTCTTGGAGTCAGGGTTTCAGTGTGTCCTGAAATATTCTCCTAGCTCAAGATGAAGATTGTTGCTGTAGCTCTTGTCATAGGGAACCAGGACCAAGGAAATCAATGGCTCCTTGTGTCTCGGCTCTTGTTCTGATCTAGTGTTGGGGGCTCCTCTCACAGACCCTCCAGACACCTTTTGTTATTAAATGTTTTCAGTCCGTTGTTAGTTGAATCTGTGTACACAGGACCCGTGGATGTGCAGGGCCAACCATCTATTTATGGCTTGTTTTTCCTACTCTCCACTCAACGTTAACCCTCACGAGATGGGGGTTTTGTTTTGTTCTAAGAAGCAGACAAAGTGTCTGTTATATACTTAAAAAGCAGGTGGTAGACACTAGGGAAAGGATATTTGAGTCAAAAAGCATATGTATTATTTTTTTATTTAATGCTTACCAAAACCTCTTGAGTGAGCGATTATTTTCTGCCCAGTCTACAAATGAGAAAATGGAAGTTGAGAGAGCCCAGTGCTTCCCCTGGCTTCATGATGAAAAGGGAATTCTCTGAGATGTGGCCCTCATTTTAAAAAAAATAGTTTTTATTATATGTGTAGAGTATTTACCTGCATACTCACACATACAAACACACATACATGCATACATACACATACACACACACACACCACACCCTAAGGAGCACACTTGTGCTTTAAAACCATGAAACATTGCTTAGTGGTGGTGGTGCACACCTTTAATCCCAGCACTGAGGGGGCAGAGGCAGGAGGTTCTCTGAGTTTGAGGCCAGCATGGTTTACAGAGTGAGTTCCAGAACAGCTGGGGATACACAGAGAAACAATGTCTCTGGACCAAAACAACTGCCCCCCCCCAACTCCAAACAACAACAACCAAGCACCATGAAGCACGATCTGAATGCAAATGTGAGCATCATTGCCACTGCCATTACAATTACAGTTTTCATATAGTAAGTGCAGTCAGACCATTGCTAACTCTGAAATCTTAAGTCCGAAATGCTCCATCAGCCAAAACGCTTTGAGTGCTGGGCATAATGCCAAAAGTAGAATATGTCACACCTAACGCTGTATGGTGGGTTGCAGTTAAAAGACAGGTGCATCAGTGTAGTATGAGATTTCTGGCTCGACTTTCAGGCCTTGCCTCAAGGTTTTGGCCCACAGACCCACAGACCCACTCAGAGACACACAGATGCTTTCAATAGTTTTAGGCTGATCAGCCTAAGGCCCAGGCATATCACTTGCTAACTTTCTACCCTTCATCTAATCCATGACTCATCCTGTTCAGCCATGGGGCTCGGTACCTTTTCTCATAGCAGCATGGTTGTCCTCTGCTTCTTCCGGCTTTTCTCTGGCATTCTGCTCTGTGCTTCCTGTTCTCGGAGTTTTTAGTCTGGTAGCCCTGCCCACACTTCCTGCCTGCCTTTGGCCCATCAGCACTTTTTATTAAACCAGTGGGTGGGATAATTATTTACCATGAAACAACACAATACCCCTACACATCAGAAGGCATGTGTCACTACCACCTGGCAAATTTGATCATTATTAATGTTGAAAATACCACTTTGAATCTGTAGCACAAAATGGTAGAAGTGTTTGGGGTCATTTAAAAAAATTGTTGGAAGCCCTGTCCTAGTTCAAAGCCAAAAATTTTAAATGAAACTCCATTTTTAAAAATAAAACTCCAGTTGAGCAGCAAATTTTATTAACTTACTTAAGGTATAGTCCCACCTGCAGAACAAAGTGGGAATGTTGTGTGCTCAAACCAAGGCTGCAGTGCCTTGGTTTCATGATGCAACACAGGAGGGTGTGTCCAGAAACATCTCAGATTCATCATGGGTTTGCTTTGGGATTAATCTCTGGTTGCCATGTATTTAGAAATCTTTTACCATTTTCAAACTTTTCCAAACCTCCCTTTCAGCTCTGCAGCCAGTCCCTTCTGGGGTCATGACCTGTGGTTTAAGAACCTGGACTCAGCCTGGCAGTGGTGGTGCACACCTTTATTCCCAGAACTTGGGAAGCAGACAGGCAGATCTCTGAGTTAGAGACCAGCCTGATCTACAATGAGCGTTCCAGGGTAGCCAAGAGTGTTGAATGGAGAAACCCTGTCTCGAAAAACAACAACAAAAATGGACTGCTACTGTTCACCCACTCAGCAACTTTATAAAACAGATGAAAAATAGAAACAGGAAGGCTAGATAGCTTGTTCATAGTGACATGCTGGGAAGCCTGGCAGCCTCACTGTAGAGCAGGCCTGCCTCCCCATTCCAAGCAAGGGACTTGCACACTTGCTCTTGATAACTCTTGCTGCATATTCTCTATCAGGTAACTTATTCCTAGAATTCCAAGAGGAGTTTGAACAAGTCTATAAAGTCTACTGTGCCAACTACGACCAGGCCCTGTTGCTGGTCAAGGCGTACCGGGAGGCGCCGGAACTGCAGAAGATGATCCAGAGCATCATTGAAGCAGCAGTGTGAGTAACATGTCCAGGGACAGTTCAAGTCTTGATCCTGCTCAGGTCCCCTCAGGCTGCTTCAGGCCTCTGTCAGGAAGACCTTACGGCCAAGCAGTTCTCACATGATCTCAAACCAGGCTCCACATCCTCCTAACGCTCCTGTGCATTTGCCCTGCTTGTACTTTTGTGACTAGTACTGTTTTTCAGTTACAAACATATAATCTTAGTTTCTCTCTGTTTTCCTCTACTCCTCCTCTTCCTCCTTCTTGTCTTTCAAGACAGAGTTTCTCTGCGTAGCCCTGGCTGTCCTGGAACCTGCTCTGTAAACCAAGCTGGCCTCAAACTCAGAGATTCAGCTGCCTCTGCCTGCCCAATGTTGGGGTTAAGGCCTGGCTAAACTTCTAAATGGAAGCCAGTTACTTCTATCTCTTTCTTGGAGGCTTCCATTTAAACACATGCCATTCATCATCATTTGACCCTAACATACTCTCCCACCAGGGGTCATGCCAATTTCCTTGACCCATGTCCGTGGTTCTCAGTCTTCTTTTGAGGATCTGCAGTCACCTGACAAGGTACACTTTTCAGAAGTGGAATGGGTAGATCGAAGGATATATGCATGGGTAATTTTGATAGTTTAATCCTCCCATGGAAAGGCATGTCCATTTACATTCTTGTTAGCAGCAGATGCCTGTCTCCCCACAGCCTTTCGGTAGCAGCATAGCATCAAGCCTTGTGATGTGTGCCCTGGGTTAGGTCAGAATGAGGTCTCTGTCTTGTCTTTGGTTTATCTTATGACAAGTTGGCCATTTCTTTGGACATTTAAGTGTCCTTTATGGTTATTTTCTTGTGAATCTTTCTGTCTCTTTTTTATATTAAAAGTGTGTGTGCGTGCGTGTGTGGTGTGTGTGTGTGTGAAAAACAGATTTCTTAGAGCTGGAGAGATAGCTCAGCGATTAAGAGCACTGGCTGCTCTTTGAGAGGTCCTGAGTTCAATTCCCAGAAACCACATGGTGGTTCACAGCCACCTATAATGACGTTTGGTGCCCTCTTCTGGTGTGTAGGCAAAACACTGTATACATAAAAAACAAAACAAAATGTGACAAAAAAAAAAAAACCCCAACAAACTCAGCGTTCATTAAAAAGAAAGGAAAAAGGAGGGAGGGAGGGAGGGAAGGAGGGAGGGAGGAAAATGGAAAAAATAGATTTCTTAGCTGGGCTGTGGTGGTGCACGCCTTTAACCCCAGTATTCGGGAGGCAGAGGCAGGAGAATCTCTGTGAGTTTGAGGCCAGCCAATTCTACAGGGTGAGTTTCAGGACAGACAGACCTACACAGAACAGCTATGTCTTACAAAAACCAAAACAAAACAGATTTCTTATTGTCTCCTTGATTTACTTATCACTGCTTTTCATCTCGCCTGTTTCCTTCCATCACAAATAGTCTTTATAAGATATATTGTTTGAGAACGTCACACATGAGCACTGTATTTGCATCTCACTATCTTCCTGCCTTCAGCTCTTTCCGGGTCCCATTCAACTCCCTTTCAGACTCATGACCTCTTCTTGTCTTGTTGTTACATGTATGTAACATATATGTAACAAATGTGTGGCACATATAACAATAATAATATTACATAATAATATATGACCACTATTGTTCCTATATAACAAATGCTATGTATATGTTATATACATGTAGCCATATGTGTATGGACACCAACAACATATGTATACAACACACACACAAATATGTACCCTGTGGAATATACTTAGTGTTGCTTAAATGGATACGAGCTGAGATCATATGGCTCATACCTCAAGCCTGATTCTTCCTCTTTGGCAGCCAGTTATTGCCTCAGCTCCTCGTCTAGATGGTTGGAGTTATTATGATTTTTTTTTAAGAAGTCAAAGCAGGAGGACTGCTATTAATGCAAGGCCCACCTTGGCTACATAGCAACCAAGGGGGCCTCGGTCTCATAAACCAAAGGAGTACTCAAGATGCACAGGCAGGAGAATCTCTGTGAGTTTGAGGCCAGCTTGGTCTCCACAGAGAGTTCCAGGCCAGCCAGGGCTACATAGCAAGACCACTTTTTTATAAACAAAACAAAATACTACAGAGCCAGCAACAATGAAGCCCAGAAACAACCATAAACCCCAAACTGATGGTCAGTTTTCAGAAACCAGAGTGGAGGGAAGACAGAAGAGTCTGAGGGAGGACAGAGGAGTCAGAGGGAGGACGGAAGAGTCAGAGGGAGGACGGAGGAGTCAGAGGGAGGACAGAGGAGTCAGAGGGAGGACGGAGGAGTCAGAGGGAGGACGGAGGAGTCAGAGGGAGGACGGAGGGGTCAGAGGGAGGACGGAGGGGTCAGAGGGAGGACGGAGGGGTCAGAGGGAGGACGGAGGGGTCAGAGGGAGGACGGAGGGGTCAGAGGGAGGACGGAGGGGTCAGAGGGAGGACGGAGGAGTCAGAGGGAGGACGGAGGGGTCAGAGGGAGGACGGAGTGGTCAGAGGGAGGATGGAGGAGTCAGAGGGAGGACGGAGGGGTCAGAGGGGGGATGGAGGGGTCAGAGGGGGGATGGAGGGGTCAGAGGGAGGACGGAGGAGTTAGAGGGAGGACAGAGGAGTCAGAGGGAGGACGGAGGGGTCAGAGGGAGGATGGAGGATTCAGAGGGAGGACGGAGGGGTCAGAGGGGGGATGGAGGGATCAGAGGGGGGATGGAGGGGTCAGAGGGGGGACGGAGGAGTCGGAAAGAGGATGGAGGAGTCAAAGGGGGGAAAGAGGAGTCAGAGAGGATGGAGGGGTCAGAGGGAGGACGGAGGAGTCAGAGGGAGGATGGAGAAGTCATTATTACTTTTCTTAGGTGCTTTTTATGCCAGAAAGAGTGTTTTGTGGGCAGGTGATGTTATTTCCTGTGAAGCCCCACCAGCCTCCCTCATCTGCCTTGTCTCTTTCTTTCCAACCACCCTCCTTCTGTCAGTCTCTTTTTTAAATACTCATGTTCTAGATACTTAAAAAATGGTCTTTTCATAGGTCTTGAAAACATAGGCTTTTGCAGGGCCACTAGATTTGTTCTATAGGAGTTAGGCAGATTACAGAAGTCAGGGAAGCTAAAAGCCAATGTGAGAGCAGTGGAGACTATGGCATGGACTTAGGAAATTGTTGCTGTCAGCAGCTGTAAGATTACCACCCCAAGCAATACCTTAAAACAACATTTACTGGGCTGGAAGGGTGACTTAGTGGGTAAAACATGTGGTGGTTTGAAATAAAATGGCCCCTATTAGGAGGTGTGGCTTTGTTGGAACAGGTGCAGTCTAAAGATACTGCCCAGTGTCTCAGTCAACCATTGCCTGTAAGATGTAGGACTCTCAGTAAGTAACTCCAGAATCATGTCTGCCTTCACACTGCTATGTCCCATCATGGTTATAATGGACTAAATCTAAAAATGTAAGCAAGCCACCCCAATTAAATGTTCTCATTTATAAGAGTTTCTGTGCTCATGGTGTCTCTTCACAGCAATAGAAACCCTAAGACAAGGCACTTACCTGCTACCAAACCTGACTGCCTGAGTTCACTCTCCAGAATACAGTGGAGACAACAGACTCCCACAAGTTGTACTCTGGCCACATACATGTGCTGTGGCACACACATGCCCACATATATACACTCACAAATGAATGCAAAAATATTAAAAGTAAGGCATTTACTTAGCTTAAACTTCTGCATATTATCAGTTTAACTGGTCTCAGCAAATGAGGCTTCTGCTCCTGGCTGAGCATTCCCGTGTATCTGCCATCAATGGCAATGGCGGGTCCAAGTATCTGAGACACAGAGTCACCTCAGGTTGGTCACATGACCTGTGTTCTTCTTACAGCTGTTTTGTTCACTTGATGGCCACAGGGCTCTAGTGCAAGGGGAAGGAACAGCCATTGGAATTCTCAGACTTTCAGATCAGTTTTATAGCCAGTCCAGAAAGGATTATGGAAATAGATAGCACTCCTTGGTTGAGGGAGCTTCAAAGTCATGGAAAATGCAACATTTGAAGCCACCTTCTGTGGTGGGATTCATGTGTTAGCTGATAAGGTTGGGAGGCGTGTCTCCAGAGTCCTGGGAGCCTGAAGGGGGTGTGGCCAGCCCCATTCAAAAGGGACTGTGGGGGATCTTGAGCACCCCATTTTGTTCCTGCTTTCTTGGAGATTGGATCAGCATCCATCGCCTGGATCATCCTATCACCAAGGAATCGTCCTAAGGTTTAACATGTAATCGTGAGTGTTAAAATACCCTCCCCTCCTATAAATATTAATCCTGTATTTGGTATATTGCAAGTGAGATTTATTGCAAT
The DNA here is from genome assembly GCA_033318265.1 of Phyllotis vaccarum. Taxonomy (NCBI): domain Eukaryota; kingdom Metazoa; phylum Chordata; class Mammalia; order Rodentia; family Cricetidae; genus Phyllotis; species Phyllotis vaccarum. The sequence continues at coordinate 27,295,116 of JARWLC010000009.1, forward strand.
AACCTTCTTTTGCAAGTCATCTTATCTGCTGTGGATAGGAATGTGAGTCCCCTCTGGCCAGCGCCTCTGATTTTTCCAAAGTAGCAGAAACCTAGGTGGGACCCGTCCCATGGGTTCTCTTCTCTCCAGCCATGCTAGAAGCCATAACTAGTTGGTGATGAAGCTGCTGCTTGCCCTGTTTCTGCAGGTCTGGAGCCAGGCTTGCATGGTGGCAGACCTGGCCTAGTCCCTTCTTCTGAGAGCCATTTGACATCTCAAACTGTTTCCTGATAGGTCTGGGAGTCCTAACAGCAGTCGGCAGAGCGTAGACACACAGCACAAGGGACACTAAGTGTGTCCTAGCTATTTTAGTCATCTCAGCCAGGCAGGGACTATGACACACTGCAGCTCCAGTCTTTATAACAAGTATTAAATATATCTATTATCCTGCAATGAACCCTGGAAAGTGGGCCCTACCTGTATAGGCGAACTGGAAAAAAATCAATATAACAATAACTATAATATGAAAGAGGAAGAGAGGAGAAGCGTTTTTTAGCAATGTGGGTTTCAGTGTGCACTCGGGTACCACAACTCTAGAAGCTCTGAGGAAGCATTCTAAAATTAGCTTACCTCTATGTGTAGTAAGTTAGCTTGGAGGTCAGAAAAGAAAGTCCTGAAGCTGTTCTGCTTCAGAAGCCCAAGAAAATGAAGGAGCAGAGGGCATGTGTACCCAAGGACCACAGCCCGCGGGACAGATAGTCCTGACTTCCTTGTGTATGTGGCACTAAAGGTAATAGGGTGGCTCACCTGCCTGGGAGGTATGGAAATGAAATGGATGATGTCCTTGCAAATAACCCTAGTCCTCCAGATACATGGTAGTGTCAGCGTTATACCCAGTATTGTGCTGTGTGACTGAACAGAGTCTGAGAGTCACAGGAGTACTTCAGTTCTTGAAAATCACAGTACATTTTGAGGTTCTCTGCAGGCTCTAAGTGTTCAGAGGCACATGAAACCCCAAGCTAGTCTCTGTAGTACAGATCTGTGTGCAGGTGTTGCCATTCCCAATTAGCTCTCTCTTTGCTTCCAAGTAGTGGATCAAAATGTGAGCTCTCAGGCTCTTGCTGCTGGCATGCCATCATTCTACCATCATGGGTTCCAACACCCTCTACCTGTAAGCCCCAAATTACTTTTTGTTTTTATTCTGTAAGTTATCTTGGTCATGGTGTTTTATTGAAGTAGTAGAAAAGTGAGACAGTGCCTCAAGACTCTCTGTGATTTCAGAATGTGCACTGACCACTTCACCGTGTGTGGATTAGGAGTCGGCGTAGCCTGCCCTTTAAGACAGAAACACAGACTAGACACACTGGCACTGTACAGGGGAGGACCTTCCGTAGAATGGTATGGGAATGGAGGCTTGGCAAAGTCACTCAGCCCTGAAAGTCAAAGTTTTAGAAGGCTGATTGGTGCAGCTGTGTTTGCAAAGGGAAAATGACCTCTGTTTTCCTTATCAGCTAGTTGTATTTATTTTAAATATAAAAGTAATATTTAAATCATACTCAAATACATGAAATCCATTTCCCACTGGCTGAGGGATTACCATACTCTGTTCCATTTTCTTCTGTATAATTATAGACAGATGGACCCAGAGACAGGTAGAGGAGCAGACAGGGTTTTTTTGTTTTTTTTTTTTTTTTAAGGGACTCCATGCTATTCTAGAACTTTCATTTAATTGTAGCTGTGAATTTGTCTCATGTCATGGCAGTGTGACTAATTCTTCCGTGTTCTTTCCAGGACAGCTCACACAGATTCTCTTTACTCATTCTTTTATTTATGGATACTTATTTATTTATTTGCAATCATGGAGTAGCTGAACAACTTACCTCTGTCCTTATTTTCTTGAGCTAAGATGCTGGAATTGGTGGAGCAAAGGATTTGTATATTTCGAAATTTCACCAACTGTCCAAGATCTCAGCCAGTGACATTCCCATGAGAATGTAAACAGTTCTCTTCTGTCACACAGCCCCAGGCTTACAGGCTATTGCTCCATTCTGATCATGGGAAGCTGCATACAGTTGTCCTCCAAGTTATTTTAAGAAGGCTACACACATTTGAGTAGCGTCCATCATTTTGCATTGGCTCCCTGAGGACATTTTTAAAAAATTCTGCCATCTCTTTAAGAACCCCTTAGCCTCTGTTTTGTACTATAGTAACAGTTGCCCCTGGGAGGTTGCTGGCTCCTATGGAATGTCAGCCTAGAATGGAGTTTCTAAAATGCCTGCCCACAGTTATCTGAGCTCAGGACACAACTTAGGGAGAGCAGATGGACAGTGCAGGCACAGCCCACCTGCTGCAACCCTGGGGCTCCCACCTGCCATGTCTATTCTTAGCCTTTAGGCAGGTTTTTTTTTTTTTCCTTCCAGAACATTTGGTTAGAAGATTTTCCCTTAGGAAGGAGTGTTCAGGGCTCCATTATAGGGCACATGGTTGGCCCTAGGAGCATTTGTGAGTCTTGTAGAAGGCACACTGAAACAGTTATGAGCTGGAATTCTATAGGCCTGCTTCAGCTTCAGCTGCTTCCCAGTTGCCCTTGACCTGGGGAATCTTGATGAAACCCCAGACACCCAGCAGTAAGAGTCTGATGATCACCCGAGCATCAAAGCCATCCCGTACAGTGCTTTTTATAAAACATCTTCTAATAAAAATTCTAAGCTTATAGAAAATGAGGATGATGTGATGAATTTTCTCATACCTACCACCTTTAATGAGAGATACATATCTTTATCTATTTTTATGTTAAACTATTTAAAGGAAGTTGTGAGTTTTCACCATATATTCTAAAGATTATGTTCCTGAGGGTTTTTCAAAACACTCTTTAGATTAAAAATTGTATGCTTATTCATTTATTTATATTTATTTATTTAGCTCATGGGCGTGTGTGTGTGTGTGTGTGTGTGTGTGTGTGTGTGTGTGTGTGCGCGCGCGCGTGTCACTGGCCTTCAAACCTTTTACAAACAATAACGTATTTTGTTAAGTAAAATATCAAATGGATGATCTCTGAGACTTGTTCTTGGGACATTATCTGAATGTAGATATGAAGTCACAGTTCAGGGCAGTTGAACATGTGAGTCTGGAGCCCTGGGGAGAAGTTAGAGATGGAAATGAATCTCGGGGTACATTAAAAGCTATAAAACCACATGAGGTCACTAAGGAAGCACATAGGGGAAAGAGGGCTCCAGAATGTTCTAGCATCTGGCAGGAAGAGTAGCCCATGAAATGAGAAGTTACAGACACAGGGTGTCTGGTTCCTGCTGAGTAGCACTTGCCAAGGAAGAGGGTGTGGTCAGCCATGTTTGCTCCCAAGAGGGTGAATATGGCTGATAGAGGACTGGATTTTGCACAGATCAGGAATCACATCCTAGATATGGCTCTGTCTGCCTACTAGCTTGACTCTTACAGAAAGGACCACAGGGAGAGTGGACTGCCTGATGTCACACATTGAGCTAAGTTCTGGGCCACTACCTCAAGCCCCCTAGTCCCCTAAAGAATGGTTTTTACCTACCTAATAGCAACCTTCTCCTTTAGGCCGCAAGCTGGACCTTCAGGTCTCAGTTTTTTACTTGTAATTCCTCTGCAGAGGATTACCAAGTACCCCCTCCTGCTGCAGAAAATCCTGGAGAACACACCTATGGATGCCAGTGCCCACCCTGTCCTTCAGAAAGCTGCCTCTGCCCTCCAAGATGTCAACAGCAATATCAATGAGTATAAGATGCGCAAAGAAGTGGGTAAGGACTTGTCTTTGGGGGTGCATCAGGGACAGCATTTCTCGTTCCAAAATTCTTTCTGAGATAGCTTTATCTAGCATGAAAATGTGGGGCTGGGGTGGAGTTTTGCTGATGGGGTCCTTACTAATATGTGTAAGGCCCAGGGTTTAATCTCTATCACTGCTGGGAGGTAAAGTGTTATGTATAAATGTGTGGGGTACATTCACCTTTTAGTTTGCTGCAGTAGAAATGTTAGCAAACTGAAGCAGTGTCTATGCATTTAATAATTCAGTATCCCACTAGGAGCATGATACTGAAAATTTAGCTCATGTTTACTTTTTAAAAAAAATGCTAATTTTTATTTTGCATGTGGTGGTGTTTTGTCCACATGTATGTCTGTGCACCATCTACTTGCCTTGGAGGCCTGAAGAAGGTGTCAGATCCTCTGAAAGTTACAAGTGGTTGTGAGCCACTAAGCATGCGCTGGGAGCCAAACCCATACCTGGGACAAAGATGACCTGGGACTGGGTTTCCCTGAGGGACTGGCTTTCTGCTGAATGGAACCTGGTGGAACAGAGTGCAAGTCAGGAGAATGTGGGGCTGTTTGCTTCCTGGGTCAGCCTCAGTCACCCACGATGCCCTTTTCTTCGGTGTCACCGCAGCTTTAAAGTATACCAAGGTGGAGCAGCTGAGTCTTCGGGAACGGCTGGCCCGCATCAACACACATACTCTTTCCAAGAAGACCACCAGACTGAGCCAGCTGCTGAAGCAGGAGGCGGGGCTTGTACCCAGGGTGAGCTGTGTTGGTGGTTCAGAAGATACAGGGATGAAAGCAGGGTGAGGTGGTACCTTTGGAAAGTGAGGCGGCACAAAGAGGCACACTTCTTGATTCTCAAGAGCCTATCTTGGGGGGCCTCTTTGCTTATAGGAGAGTAAGGCTCTCATCTTGGAGAGAGCACTGGACCAGAGGGTTCAGCTGAGTACTTCTTACACAGCAGTAGTGTTTGAGCCACAGACCTAAGTAGGCATTCTAATCTCATTTTCACACAAAGAAGCACACAGCCCCACAGCTAGGAAGCAATTGAGCCAGAACTTACTCTCCAGTGTCCGAATGCAAAACTACCCAACCACACCGCTGTTTGCTTTTGAGACAAGGCCTTGCTATGCCATCCAGCTGACCTCACCATCCCCCTGCCTCAGCCTCCTAGGGGCTGGGCTTACAGGCATGTGCCATCACATGCAATTTACACTGCTTCTTAACTGTTCCGCTCAGTTGTAGAACTGGACAAACCAGCTCTTGTCTTTCCACAGTCTCTGTGGAGAGCTTGTCCCCAGTGACTTCCCCCGGAAAACAGTTGCACAGCGCCCTCGTGTGGATCTTTTGACCCTCACACGAATGGCTTTATTTACAGACAGAGGACAAGGAATTTAATGACATAGAGGACAGATTCCGGTGGGTGTCTCTGTGTGTGACAGAACTCAAGAGCAATGTGGCTGCTTACATGGATAATCTGGAGGTAAGAACCCTTTCACAGTTCGAAGGCCAGGCCCACAAGCTACAGATGTATCAAGTGCAGGGACCCGTAGCCACAAAAGTGGGAGCTAAAGACAGCTTCTTAGCCTGTTGGAGTTTTCATGGGTCAGGGTCAAAGATTTCCTGGAACTGGAATTACAGATGGTTGTGAGCCACCACGTGGGTGCTGGAAACCCAACCCAGGTGCTCTAAATCACTGAGATATCTTTCCAGTCCCTGGCCTTTCCTAATGCATTGATTTGAATAGGAGCAGCTCATTGGCTTACAGAAAAATATGAACAGACTCTATAGAATGTGCACCTGGCAAAAAGAATCACCCAGGAGACACACAGATAGGTTCGGTGCTCACGGGCCCCAAAGGATGGAAGAAATCAGGGCTCCTGTTCAGTGAGGCCCCTCTGATCACCCAGGGTGGGCAGGGACAGAATGGTGTATGTGCTTGCTTGTTAGGGGGTGCTATGTGGAGGGCCTGGAAAACTGCTTGGGAGGTCTGCTGAATCGGGGGTTAGGAGTAAGATGGCCGTGGTGGGACCTAACCACCTGTCTATGTTTGTCCTGGGCTCAGGCTTTCCTCTGCTTCCGGCCACACGAATGGAGCCTGGACATCCCTGGGATGCCTGTGGAGCAGTACTGCAGCCTAGTGAGGGACCTTCAGCTTGGGGCCTTTGTGCACTTTGTGAGTGGGATTTCTACGACTCTCCCCCTCCTTTGATGGGCAGGTGGTAGAGCTGAGAAGGGTAATATTTAGAAGGTACTTATACAGTCGTCATATCCAGTAGGGGAGGCGGTGCTATTCCTGCACTTACTGATAAAAATAGCCCAACCGATGTGCAGTGAGCCGCACCCTGTACCAGGCACTGTGCCCACCTTTCCCATTCCTGACCTCATTTACCCCTCAACACATGCTTTGGGGTGAGACACTATTAATAGCCCCATTCTGCTAATGGGCCCTCGAGGCCCAGAGAATGCCATCTTCTAGGTCATTTACACAGATGGGGTTTGATTCCCAAAGTATCATTCTATGCAAAATCTGTTTCAAGTACTTTATATAATAACACTAAGGAGTGCCAGGAACTGAGAACCTTCCCCAAGCTGTACTCTGTGTACACTACATACCATCCCCATAATGAAACTATAAGCCAAGACTTGGCAAGGTTAGCTCAACCTCATTACCTGAGGAACTTTTACGTGACCTGGATATATAGGTATATATAATAGGTATGTAAATTAGCTGATAATAAATGTAGTAAATAATGAAATTTATTTTAAAATAATTCTTTGGTATGCATATAATTTGACTATTATACATAAAAGCAAATCTGTACACTAATGAGATGATGTGCCTTTTATTTTTAAATACAGGATTTTATCTTCACCTAATATTTGATATGAATATAAGATCTCTAGACACAAAGCATCTTCAAAGGGTATCAGAGTTGATGAGCATTTTGATTTTATAATCATCAATGGTGAGACCATTGTTTGACATAAACACATTTCAGAATTAATTTGGGGTCATTGTATGTTCAGAAGACTTATACTGTGGCTAGTTCTTTCTCAACACCCAAGTTCAGTCACAAGTATACATGAGTTGCAATCCACAGTTTAGGCAGCTGAAGATTAGGATATGCTATAAGTTATAGCTTGTCAATGGAGGGGGCCTGGTACCCCAGCTCCCTGCCTCCCTCCCCCGAGCCTATACCTTTTGCCACCTCCTATCCCAGCTCCCAAGCTCCCCTCTTCCTACAGAAGCAGCGACTGGAAGGCCTGGTGTGGCAACCATTGTGCAGCCTGGCCAGGGCCCTGGTTGGCCCCCAGAACTTGATCAAGAAGCGTCTGGACAAAGTCTTGGACTTCGAGCGAGTAGAGGGGAAACTGTTGGATGTGGGCAGCGTGACCTATGAGGAGGAGGAGGCCCGGCACACGTATCAGGCACTCAATTCCTTGCTGGTGGCAGAGCTCCCACAGTTTAACCGGCTAGTCACGCAATGCCTGGGCCAGATCCTATGCACATTTGTGGTTCTCCAGAAGGACCTTGCCAGTCAAGTGCTACAAAGGGCGGCGAGCAGCATGGCCCTGGTAAGGCTGCTGGGACTAAGGCTGCTGTTGTCAGGACAAAAATGGAGATAAAGTGGGCTAAAAATAGGCCACTAGGAACCAGGACTCAGGACCTAGTGGGGATTCTCTAGATGTCTCTCATGCTCTTTCTTCCTCTTTTAGTGGAGACAAAGGCCAGGATGGACTCTAGGCCACACTAGGTCATCCTGGGACTCAGGAGCAGAGAAAATTTTTCTGAGAAAGCAGCAGCAGACCTGTTCCTGGAGGATATGATGGGATGGTGACAGAGACAGGAGCCTCTTCTAACCAGCCAGGAGTAGATGATGTGTTCAGCTGGGATTCCTACCCAGTACTGCTAGCAGCCACTTCCTGGAGAGCACTTGCTCTATGTCTCTTTGGAGCCCTTTCCAGGCAGTGCCTCACTCAGACCAAAAGCAATGCTATACAGTTTGTGGTTCTTTCACAGTAAAGAAGCCGAGGCCTGGTGAGTTAAAAATGGCGTGTGCACAGATGACAGTGGTTTTGACCCCTAACTGTGCAGGGACTAAACTCAACACACAGAATTCTTTCAGAAGGAATGGTTAGCTGACAGCATGACTAGCTCTCGGGGCTTTCCACAGACCACCATGTGCAAGCGTGCAGTGGAGAGTTTAGAAGTCTGAGTTGGTACGGGAGGGAACTGGTGCCAGTTCTCCATCTTGCTCTGTAATGCCCATGTCAGAGCTGACTGGCTAATGAGTCAGGCCTTGGAAGCTATTCCCACGTTCTTCATTCCAATATTGCCTTCCGTGTTTCCCTGGCATCTGATTCATCTCCACTTCCTATCTCCTTGCCTCCCCATTCCTGCCAACTTTCCAATGCAGGGCCTCACATCCCTCTCTCCGATACACTGCTCAATCACTGAGTCTCTTTCTACAGACCCTTTTTCAGCTTGGAAATCACTTCCCAAGTTTCCTCCAGGCCTCTCTCAGTGTCTGCCATACATTGAGGTGAGCCAGTGTTTTCAGGAAGCACTCAGAATTCTTGTTGCTCTGGAGGAGTGGGGACTGTCCCCTCCCTACCCTCAGTATACCAGCAGAACTTAGAACACATTAAGCTCGGTGCTAACCAGAGCCTGCCTTCTGCTGGAGAGAGTGGTGGGGAGCCAAGTTTTCCTTCAGTCGGGGTAGGGAGCAAAGATGTGAGTGGTTCCTCAGAATTTAGTCCAGGGCTCTGCCTCAGGGGAGTTGAAGTAGGTCCAGTGCTGTGCAAAAAGAGAAGAGTGAACCTGATTGGATAATCCTTTTACCATCTCTCAATTCTTCTGTTTTCTACCAGTCTGCAATTTGGGTAGGCAGGGCTAGGGATGACAGTAGGGAGAGGCTTATAGCCATAGGAAGTGTGTGTGTGGTGGGGGTGAGAAGGGAGCAAGCAGTGGGGGGTCTCTCCTGACTGGTCTGTACTACTATGGATGGCCAGGGCCTGCCTAGGATTGCTGCCAAACCTCTCTTGAATGTATCCAGAGGGTCACTCACCTAGCCTCACTCCTGTGGTGCAAGGCCTGCATGGCAAACATAGTCTTCTTTCTGTGTCACAAGTGAAAGCAGTGAGTCTGGCAATAACCCAGAGGGCTGGACATGTCTTCTGGCTGTGGGGGTCTCACTCACTCTTGAGCTGTCTTTTGAGAATGTGGGAGAGCCTTCACAGGGTGGGGAGCTCATTGAGAGAACTCAGAGCTCCCTGGGTCATAAGCATTATAAGCCAGGCCAAAGTTGCTGGAACATAAAAAACAGAATGACCTGAACCCAGGAGGGGGTCAGGGCTCAAGCATAACCACTTGTAGACCTGTAATGTCAGGACTCTGTCTTTCTCCCCATATCCTGCCTCTTTTCCTCTCTGGCTGGGCTGGTTTTCAGGCAGGCTTCGTTTCTGTGTGGTGGAAGATAAGGCTTCAAGCCTGTTCTTTTACCCTTCAGAATCCAAAGAAAGAGAAACCTCCGTGTTCTGAGCCTTCACACACTGCATCTGACAGAAGGGGCCTGGCCTAAGTCAATTGTTCTCCCTAATCACAGTAGCTTAGGGGAAGCGATGCCAGGCCTACCAACCAGCCCTAAGACTAGCCTGTCATAATGGCAGAGGTACTCCACCGCTGTGGAGAGATGTTTCCTTAACAGAGAGGGTCATCGTAGGCAGACAAGCTGCCAGATGTCTGGGACTAGAGGTAGGTGCCCAGACGCCCCTCGACCCTTCTCCTTCAGAGGCTCTACTGACTGAATCTTCCCACCCAGCTGCCTCATCACCATGTCTCAGAGTCAGACTTCCAGAAGCTGTTGGAGGACACACTAGGTCAGAGCAGCAGCCAGCTCCGCCTCTTTCAAGAGAAGTTTGAGAAGGTGTTGCCGCCCCCCACCACTCAGGTAAGTGTCTCTCCCCCATGCCAGCCGTCCCCCACCACTCAGTGAGTGTCTCCCCCCCCCCAACTTCAGCTATTCTGCAATGGGGAAGCTGTATTCCCTCCTTTCTCTTCTTTTCTCTGTTACTCGTGGAAATGTTTCTTCTGTGTCTCTCTGTGAAAAATACAAAACAAAACCAAACCTATATTCCAACATACACACACACACATACACCCACACACACATGTACACACACATACACACATGTACACACACGCACATTCACATACACACATACACGCATGCACGCACATGCACACACATGTGCACACACATACACCCACATGCACATACACCCACACGCTCACACACACACACACACACACACACACACACAGGTGTCTCTCAATCCACTTGGACAGCATATCTAGGCAAGTTGTGCTATTGTATTTTACTTTACTTTCTGTTGATTTTTTTTAAAGATAATTTTTCATATGCCTCAACCTGGCCTTGAACTTGCTACATAGCTAGGGCTTAGTTCAAGACAGCTGTGAAAAGAGAGGGCTCCATCAATCTGGCAACATTTGCATTTGAGAAACTGAGAGTACATTTAGTCACATATGAGTTTTGAAATCCAGGCCAGTACCACGACTTCCCAAAAGGGACCAGAGGCTCCAGGGATGCAGAGAAGCAAGTGAAGGGCCTAACGGAGCGGGGCAGGTAAAGGTGGTCTTCATGACTATCAGAGGGCAGAGTGCAGTCACCTGGGGAGACTACCTACTGGGGCCCTCTGTTCCACTCTCACTCCTCAGTGAAGCCAGCAGAGTTCTCACCAGGAGAACAGGAGGTGACAAATGTACACCGGGAACCTCCCTTCTCTTTAAAATCCTTCTTGTTGGAAAAGCAATTTATCCTATAGTAGAAAACGATTACAAGTCACATAAAAGCAAAAAGATAAAAGCAAACAGAAGTAGGGTGGCTCCGGACAGGGGGGGATAGGGGAAGTCCTGATTGTCTTCGTGTACCTTGTCTGGGAACTCCCAGGTCCTGCTCTACTCTGAACTGGTTGAGACTGGATAGATTTGAGAAAGAGAACACAAGGTCTTATGTTCCTGGTTTTGTGATTTGTAGTGACTGTTTTTATGTTGGCCTTTGAGACAGATGTCACTGTGTAGCCTAGTCTGGTCCTAAATTCAGAGATCCATCTGCCTCTGCCTCCCAAGTGCTGAGATTAAAGGTGTGCATCCTAGTTCTTAACGCTGACTCTGCATCAACACTAGGGCAAGCATCTATGCCCAGATGTCCCTAATGGACATGAATGCCTACCTGCCCTATACACAATACCTCCCTACTCCAAAATAACCATATGCAATGCACTGGGTACACACACGCACACATACAGTATAAAAAGAGAATATGGTAAATGTAAATATTTACACATTTGGTTTCTCCTTGGTTTTACAAAAGGAGATAATCACACCTGAACCCCTTTTTGATAATACTTTTGCTGAAAATAGTGAATGAAAAAGCAAAGGAAATGCCAGGCAGTTTGGGAATGAACTGTGATCCTCACTCCCAAATCTCTCTCCCCAGCTAGATGGTAATTTCTGTCTGAGCCAAACTCTGCCCTATGCTCTCGCTGCACTACTGTATGGTGGTCCTGCTGTATAAAACATTCTCTGATGCTGTAGAAGGTCTCAGCTAGCTGTCCTTCATCCATGGTATGCCAGGGGGCACTATGGTCCTGTATTGGCTTCTGAAGATGCCAGATGGCTAAGGCCCAGCGTACCATGAAGCCTACAACATGGTGTGGTTCAAAGACTCGGAATAGGCATTTCTTGTGGAATGACTTAGCTTCGGGTTATGTACAATATTTAGGCCCCAATCCTACCAGTTATATAACTGACAGATACCCACACTTGAATTGATAGGAAGTTTTTTCTAAAATGCCATTGGAAGCCATGGGATAGAGGACCCAGTTGTCCCCATCAGAATGGACCCTTCAGTGACAGGTAGGGCTGGACAGGATTCCAAGGTCTCAGCTCGTGTTGACACCAGCCTTGACACGTGACTCAAGTCCCTGTGCTTGTCTCTGCCTCCTCAGCCACTCCTGCCAGGCTCCGAACACCAGCTTCAGGCTCTCCTGACCAGATACGGCCCTGGGAAGCTATACCAGGTGACAAACAACATCAATGGGGCTGGGACACTGGACTTGACACTGCTACGTGGCCAAATTGTGGCCCTTCTGCAAAGCAAGGATACCAAAGGGAACAACAGCCGCTGGCTGGTGGACACAGGGGGTATGTGGACCTCTCTAACCCCTCCATCTCTTTTTGGGGGTGCCAGCTGCCAGAAGCTCGTAGGGAGGCATGGATGCTCTTGTATGCCAGTCTAGCTGTGCAAATTCAGGAGAGATGAGCCCAATGCCAGATGCAGTAGCTCAGTCTGCTTACAGTGACTCAGTGGTGCATGAAATGTCAATTAAAATTCAGGGTAGCTTCTCCCATCTAGTTCCTGGGTGCTAAACAAGCAAGATAAGCCTTAAAGAACTTACAAACTATTGGGTGCTATGATGTGTGTAAGGGACTTGCATAGTACCTTGAAAACTACAGATGTGTGCTGAGAAGGGATGCTTGGATTCCAGCCACACTCCCTGAATCCAGTTTAGGACCGAGACAGTACAATCTCTGCTGGTCATGGCCTTTGGATGTGCCACTAAGTTCTGAGGGTCATGTGTAACTGGGATGACAGGAAGTTGTACTGTGAGTTCAGGATAAAAAATAGCCTAGCAGTACATTCTAAATGTGAGGGTTGTACAGGATAATTGTTGGAGACCCACTAACAATCATTTTACTGTTTCACAGTGATATAATAGTTACTTAAGTACTTTTATGTGTATTATAAAAAATGCAGCTAGTCCATAAGCTCATGATTGCACTGATAGTATTGTATGGCATAAGGCCAAGCTTTAAAAAGCAAGCCAGTTTTTAAAAGTTGAGTAGAGCAATGTATGGTAGTATACACCTATAATCCCAGCATTTGGGAGGCAGAAGCAGGACAATGTCTTCAAGTTCAAGGCCAGCCTACCTATGTAGCAAGATCTAGGAACCATACAGTGAGAGACCTTGTCTAAAATAATGATAATAAATAAATAAAATATAAAGTGCTACAGTTGGAAAACATGTCTGTGGGGAAATATAAGAAGTATTAGGGGAGGGTCTGGGGCTTTCCTAATGGGGTGATCTCAGAAGGTGTGGGGCGTCTCTGAGTTCAGCTTTATCAGCATGAGATAGAGAAGTAACAGTGACAGACTGATTTCAGATGGGTATGAAGACTATAGCCACCTGAGAAGCAGGAAGCAATAGATAATCACAATGACAGCAGCTGGCCAGTGCCAAGCAAGGGTCGGTGCTGATGAGAAGGAACCCAGAAGGACTGTGTCACCAGTAGAAGGCAGTCCTTATCCGAGGGGAGCTAGGGAAACAGCCTTGCTCTGGGTGGCCACTAGAGGGCCATGAGCAGTAGTGCCACCAATGGGAAGCAGTTGTCAGAGCAGCTCAAGGGTTAATTTCCTGTTAGGTGTTTCAAACCCTGTGGGCGGTCCCAGTGGAAAGCCTCTGTCAACGGGGATGAGCAAGTGGCAGCTAGGAACAGTGGATACAGAGTGGGGCGGTGGGAGGGAGCTCATAGCATTCCTGGATGACCTTGTACTGTCCCTTCAATGCCAGGAAGCCAGGCACTCAGATTTCCCCACCATAGAAAGGACAGGAAGGTGACTGGCAGCCATTAACCTTTTGCATGTTTCCTAGGACATCGGGGGTATGTGCCAGCTGGAAAACTTCAGCTATACCACCATATCACTCCCAGTGAGAAGGAAGTCAGGGGTCAGAACATACCTGAAGACTACTGGCTTCCAACTCCAGAACCTACCCAACCCTCTGTCCCCACTGTCCCAACCATGACCCAGGTGAGTCTGGGAGAAAGTTGAGGACTGGCCTTCCTCATCTGCTTAGCCTAGGGCTCAGATTTTTCCTCTACTATTAAAGGGCCTGCTCTGTATGAGGTCAGTCTATGAGCAGTAGTAAGTTCTTATCCTGGGACCTAGAGAGAGGGACTTCCCATGTAAACACCAGGGAGTGAATCCATTACCCCCCATCAGCACAGCAAATGGAAGTCCTTCATTCAGCCCGATGTAGTACTATATGAGTGTGACAGAGATGACCGGAATCATGGTCCCACTCAAGCTTATATAACCTCAGGGAAGCCATGACCAGATTATAGGTGTGAGTGTGTGAGTAAATGTGAAGTTCCCTCCTGTGGCAAGATCCAGAATTCCAGGAATAGAATAGAGAGACCTTCCTAAGGAGAATGTGTTTGCCTTACATAGGAAGGGTACATAGGAATTAACTGGATAAAGGGGGTCAAGTGGGGTACCTAGGGTGTGAGTTCTCAGAAAGCACGCACAGTACATGAAGAGGTCCATTGAAAGGAGAAACTGATGAAACCAAAGCCTGGGGAAATAGAGAGGAGGGGATGTGCTCCTGATGAAGTCTGCAGGGCTGGGCTAACAGGACTCTGTGGTCCCTGAAGAAGGTGTCAGCCTTCCACACAAAAGCAGTAGGGGGAGCGGCATAGACACACTTGTTCCTGGAAGCATCAAGCATAAGAACCCAAGTACCCATCAACACAGATAGGTAAACCAGCTATGAGACAGCCATGTGTTTTTAGAAGTCTTTCCCTGGAGAGATGTAAGCAAAAGTCTACTCCACATAGGGCACCAATGGCAAACCAAAGTACAATTCCACCCAAGTCCAAAGTGGGGAACTATGGCTTTTTTGGGCTTACTTATAGTACATGAGTGAGATATTACTCTTAGGAGTGTGGGTGACCCCAAAGTAGCTGGAAAGCCTCACCCCACTGTAAATAATGACTTCCACAAAGCTGTAGAGATGGAATCCCCCCCTTCAGCTAGCCGTCCACTATCTGTATACGTTAGCACCTCCAGATACCATGAGGGCACATGCAGTTAGGGCAGAATCACATCCAAATGGCTGAAGGGTACAAGAAGTCACTGGCATCTCAGGTGAGGCTCTGGTGTTCTTCCTCACACACCTTTGACCTTGTGCACCTCTTGCAAGTAGTCAGAGCTGTTCTTATTATTACTGGAGGATAGTGTTCTGTGGTTCTGTGGAATATTTACTTTGATATAAAAATAAACCAAGTAGGTCAGAATTGGCCTTAAGAAGGATGAGCATGCTAAGTGAAAGAAACAGCACATGGAGTAGGATCCCATTCCCATAAATGTTCAAGTAGGTAAATCAGTGGAGAAAGAAAGTAGGGTGGTTGTTTTTGTTTGTTTATTGTGTGTGTGTGTGTGTGTGTGTGTGTGTGTGTGTGTGTTGTTTTTTAAGACAGGGTTTCTCCATATAACAGCCCTGGCTGACCTGGAACTCGCTTTGTGATCAAGCTGGCCTCAACATCACAAAAATTGCCTACCACTGCCTCCTGAGTGCTGGGATTAAACACAGGCGCCACCACTGCCTAACTAGAAAGTAGGTTTTTGTTTGGCAGAAGCAGAGTAGAAGGTGTGGGAAAGACTTCTAACGGGTATGGACTTGCTTCTGCCACCATGTTTTGTGAAATTATACGGCGCTGGTGATTGCACATACCTGTGAATACACTAACAACCACTGAATTGTAGACTTTCAAGGAATGAATATTGTGGGATATGAATAACATCAAAGGAAGGAAGGAAAGACACAGCTCATCAGCAGAGTGCTTGGCCTGGGCAAATTAGCCCTTCAGATCTGGGGAGGGAACAACTACTCAGTCCCCAGTGAACTGAAGGGTTTGGCTTTGCAGGGTCCTTGACCCCCTCAAACAGCCTGTTAGGGTAACTAGGGAGGGTTGGGTAGGCCAGTGAAGCTAAACAGGTCCTGTTGTAGATGTTCACAGAGTCTGCTCTCAGTCACCTACAGTCAAGAGAGAGCCTCAAAGATAAGAGATGAGTGTCAGAAAGACTTTGGGCAGAGAGGGGTGGGGCCCAGAGGTGCTCAGGACAGGTACAGGAGCCACAGCTACAGGTCAGGGCACTGTGGAGCTGAGCCAGTGTCTGCAGAGGCATACAGCTCCTACCACACCTACCCCCTTGAGTGACAGCTAGAGTAACACCCAAAGGATCTCTAAGAACTTGACAAGGGACCTGACTAGCCTACTCGGTACCCCTCCCCCACCAAGGAAAGTGAAGTAGCTGCCATCATCCAATTATCCAGCTCTGGTAGATATGGATGGAATCTTCAGGAAGCTCTGCTTAGAATCTCAATTCAGTGGCTGTCTGCCCCTTCCTCTACTCCTGGGTTCTCTGTGGGACTCTTAGGGTACCTTCCCATGATGCTTATTATTCTGAGGCTTGGCCATCATCAGTCACTCTAATGGTAAAGAGTCAAAGCAAGCTGCATTGGCTGGGCCCTTCCCTATTACTCAGCAGGTATATAAAAAGCCTGTTCTGCTCCAGCACTCATCCATTCTGCTTCCCCAATACCCTAGAGGGTGGAATGTAGTTATTGACACTTGTAGATGATGACAATGAGGCCTAGAGAAGTTAGACAGTGATTTGATTAATGCCCTTCCCTTATTGTTTTCTCCGGTTCCGTGCTTTACCCTAAAAAGGAGCCATGTCTCCCAAACCTCACTATTTCTAAGTTGGAAACTGGTCTGGACAGATAAACCAACTCTCTAGATCTGGGAAGGGAGAGGCAGCCAAGGTTACCCACCTACCCACCGATGTGGCTACAGGGTTTCCAGTATATCTGTTCTACAGGGGTGGGGGGGTGGTGGTGCATACCTTTAATCACAGCAGAGGCAGAGGGGACAAAGGCAAGTGGATCTCTGAGAGTTCAAGGCCAGTGTGGTTTATAAAGCAAGTTCCAGGACAGCCAGGAGTGTCACACAGTAAACCCTGTCTTGGAAAAAAGGGGGGAAAAAAACCCTTGCTTTGAAATTAGGCAGGCCTGATTTTATAGCTGTGTGATTGTCGTCATTGACTTTTCTAAGTCTCAATTTCTAAAAAAAAAAAAGGGGGGGGGATGGAATTGTAAAAACCCAAAGCCTAGAAAAGTGCTTGAACAGGTAGCCACACAGGAATTGTAGAGCCACAGCATTAACAGGCATAGCATCTTCAGTGCTGACAATGTACTTGGGAAGTGATGTATGAGCAGCAGTAGAGACTAGAGTGTGTGTGAGGGTGGGAGCACAGGATGACACCCTCGATGGCTTGAGTTCAGCCATCTACCACCCTGACTGATTCTGTCACACCCATGTGTTTCAGGTGGTGGCAGCGTACCCTTTCGTGGCCAGAAGCACCCATGAACTGAGTCTCCAGGCAGGCCAACCTGTAACCATCCTAGAAGCCCACGACAAGAAGGGGAGCCCAGAGTGGAGCCTGGTGGAAGTGAATGGACAGAGGGGATACGTGCCTTCCAATTTTCTAGCCAGGACCCCGAGCCCAACTCCCTGGGGCTGGAATCTGTCCTCTTAGCGTGCCTTCTTCGGAGCTCCCATTCCTAAGAAAAGGGAGAGGCTTCAAGGCTGTGTGACCTAGCAGGCATGATACAAAGCAAAGTGGGGATGGGAGAAGAGTGAAGGGCATTCATAAGGCATCAGGAAGTGGTGACTAGACCTTACAGAATGCCTAGTGTGGGAGGCCACAGTGGGCGGTTCAGCGTTATCATTGGTATCTGCATAAAGAAGCCACCTCAATGCCACCGCTGATTAGCTTGGACTTGCCACAGCTCAAAGCTGGTCTTGCCTGTGCCTCTTGCTTTTTTCATATCTGGGATGAATGTTGCCTGTGTGTCAGGTAGTTGCAGGTGGGGGCATCACTGAAGAAGAGCTGCCTGGCTCAGTAGTACATTTCCCAAAGCCCTTCCAGGAGCTCACTGCTCACTACACACCTTTTCTTTTGTGTTTGCCTTGAGTTGAGTTACCACAGACAATGAACTGTGGAGAATCCTGCTCAAGGGGAAGCCATGGGCTCAGGTGATTCTCTACTGACCTTGGGAATGGGTGCAACCTATGCACAGTTCTGGAATGTGTGGACAAAGCCAGAGGTGGTTCCAGAGAAGAAGGGAATTTGGGGGTGGATTAGTGTGTGTGTGAGGCTGATGGCAATGGTGTAGTCTACTGCTATTTTCTTGGGGCTAGGTGACAAAGGGACTTGGCAGTCAGTCATGGTGGAAGCTCTGTGAGATAGGTGACTACTAGCCTGGTACATTTGGTAGGGAGGAATACCTTCGTTTCCCAGTTCTGGATTGAAGAGCCAGGGGAACTCAGGTGGCCTAGGTTTGCCTCTGGGGGTCTGGAGGTAGCAAAGAGCTGAGGTTAGGTAGACATGGGGTCTTAGACACAGGGTACAGCTGCAGTTTTCCATCTAGAAAGAACTAAGTCACAGGATACAGTAAGGCTGACATGAGGCTGAAATACAGAGGCCCCTTGTCAACCAGGAAGTGTGGACACCAATACAAACATGATTAGTGATGTGAGGCTGGCCCAGTCATTGGCTGGCCTGGGTTAGTAGAGTGAAGCAGTCCACTCATGACTATGCCAACAGTGCCCTTTCTTTTAAACCTAGACTCTGCCTCGAGGCCCAGTCAGCATGGATTAACATTTTGAGACATGCCCTGTTAGGGGATTTTGTTTACAGAGTGTGCAAACTAACAAAGCTATGACCTCACTAGGTGATATAATCTCATGGGACCATGACATTGTCGGTAGCTAGCTGACTGTTGCATGGCACACCACAGGAATACAGTCCCCATAGCCAAGTCCCAATGCCTAGTATTTGCTGAGCAAGACATTTCTCAAATATGGAAACAAGTCCTTCAAAAGTAGGTCCTGTTTCAGGACAACAGACCCACTGGGACAGTGTTGGGTGTAGTCACTACTGGGCAATGTCCCTAGGCTGTTGCTTTAGGTCAAGAGTCATTAGAAGATCCCAAGAGAGAGAAAAGGGTGATCCACTGTGACCTTTGTACAACTGACAGATTTGGAATCAACCGTCTTGAGGCAGAGTGTAAAACAGGTGGCTATTTCAGTGTTCTCCAGACTACATCTGTCTTATAGCTCAAGTGCCTGTTTGTTAGCTCTGGCTCCTTAAGGGCTCTTGAGAAAGCATCCTTGTCTGTATCAGACAGTCTGTAATGTGCCTACTCTGGGCCTGTTAAAGCACAAAGTCTGTATGATGCAAGATGAGGCTCCCAGTCTCCTTTCCCATCTCAGGTTCACACAAAGAGTTCCTCAGTTCATTTCTCCTTGGTTTTCCTTCACAGCCTCCTGATTTAAAAAAAAAAAAGAAGAAGAAGAAGCATTGACAGACAGGTGACAAGGCAGGAATCATACCCCAGCTTCCACACATTTTTACTGACAAGCTCATTGTGTGTCCTGACTCTAGCTTGGGGTTCTTATCATGGCCACTTGCTGCCATTACCTCGGTAGCCACCCAGAGAAAGCTGATGTTTCCAACCTGTGCATGGCTGTGGCTTCAGGAAGGTAACCCGGTGAATCTCACATGCAGCCGCCTTAATGACCTCTGCCCTAGACACCCACCCAGAGGTAAACAGCTAGACCTGGAGGCAGAGGTGGGAAAGTCTGCTGGTGCCTCAGCTGAGATTTACGGTAGCTGTTCAAGCAGGAAGTTTTAAAGGCCCTTTGAAATAGGACAGACTGTTCTGTCAGGTCCCACAATATGTATTTATTAAGTGCCACTAAAGGGGACCGGCACAAAATTGGATGTTCTTGTAGGCATAAGGGAGAAAAATGAAATGTACTTAGAACCAAGGCCATCTCATGAAGGGGAAATAAAAATGTATTCAGTACATGTGGGTTATGGTTTCTCAGACCAGGGGTGAGATTAAAAGTCACTGGAGAGTGGGAGAAAGCATGCTGAGAAGATGGAGCATGGCCTGGATCTTCTCCAGGGGACTCTGTGTAATGTGCCTTTTACCCCCAATGCCTACAGCCATTGTACTGAGTCTTATTTATTTCACTCCTGGGCTGTCATGTGCACACTCACAAAGACAGTTGCCTAAGAATGGAAAAAACTCCCAGGGGGTTGAAGGATAGTTCACATGGCACCCTTGCTCCTCAAAGTGAAGTCAGAACTCCTTAACCCTTTGAGTTCCGGCTTAGTTTAGGATGCAAGATTGTATTATCCAAGGGAAGATGAGTGAATTCGTGATTAATTATGAGCATGATGAGAACTGCTGGCCTGGCAATGAAGAACTTTCTGTGGCTCCTGCTGCTGGCCAGCACACCATTCACTACCGGTCTTGGAAATGACACTCTGTTCATTCACCTGTTTTTGAGTGTCAACTGCACACCCTTGGTGCCTTGGCATACATGCTGGGTATATAGTGAGACATCAGACAGTTGAGCTGTGTCATTTCTGAACCCACAGTCCGGGCAGGGAGGTAGACAAGTAAGCAATCAGTTCTAAGTATAAGTGCAGGAGAGGGCAGAAGCTGGAGCCCAAAGAAGCGATATATGACTTCAGACCTAATGGACACCTGAGCTTAGGTGGTCAGAAGGGCATTTGCAAAAACCAGAGGCAACATGAGATCACAGAGATGAAGTACTACAGAGCCAGAATGCAGGGATGTAGGGTGTGGTAGGGGCAGTAAGACACATGTCAGTTGGGGGCTGCAGAGATGGCTCAGAGGTTAAGAGCACTGACTGCTCTTCCAGAGGTCCCGAGTTCAGTTCTCAGCAATCACATGTCAACTCACAACCATCTATAGATCTGATGCCCTCTTATGGCCTGCTGGCAAACATGCAGACAGAACACTATATAATAAATAAATCTTAAGGGGGGGGAGGCAGAACACTGTATATATAATAAATTTTGAGAGAGAGAGAAAGATAGTTAAACCATCAAGGTAGAGAGCTTCATATTGTGCATGGGAGCCTCTGAAGCACCTGAAGGAGTGAAATGCTCAGAGCTGCAGTTTTTTGGGAAATCTCCTGGCTCTGGTTAAGTGCCTACACTCTACAAGGACAGGGAGTGTACTTCCTTTCAGAACTTTCTAAGCCTTTGTCATGAGCCCCAAGTTAGAGGTGGGTGTCCAATACATATTGCATAGATAAACATCACAGAAGGTTCCAGGACACTGAAACCTGTCTTTATGAAATCCCCTCCTGGCTGGAGGCACACTAGGGTCATGCAGCTTTCTGCATGTTTCTGCAGGTTGGGGCTCAGTGCCATTGGTATTATAGGACTTGCTTGAACCAAGTATTCAGACAAAGGGGAAGACTTGAGAGGGCTGAGCTGGTCATGGGGTCTCGCAGGAAGAGATGGGGGTGGATTTGGGACCCTGTAGAGTAGTATAGGATTGGGAAACCAAATGGGAGAGGGCTTGCTCTAGGAAGCCCAGCACAGCAGCGTTTTCCAGATAGACCAGGGCAGATGTGCAGACAGACTCAGAGATAGGCAGCATGCACAAGACCTAAACAAGCTCAAACAGACAAAATCCCAGCACGAGGAGGGGAAGTGGGAGGCATGCATAAAGCCCCACCTCTCACCAAACTGAGAGCTGTTCAGAGAGAGGAAAAGCAGACCTGAGGGGTGGTGGCACATGCTTTTAATCCCAGCGCTCAGGGGCAGAGGCAGGTGAATCCCTGTGAGTTTGAGGCCAGCCTGGTCTACTGAGTGAGTGACAGCCAGGGTGACACAGAGAAACCTTGTCTCAGAAAAACCAAAAGGGGGGTATCAGTTTTCCCCAGTAAAGTGACATTGGATGTATTAACCATGCTCAGAAATGGTTGGCCAACCCAAATCAGTCTCTATGCTCATTGTTGTTTTGCGTTTCTTAATTTTTTATTTTATTTTTTTATTGAGACTGCCTGCCTTTGCCTCCTGAGTGTTAAAGACACATATTATCATGCCTGGCTTTGTTTGTAACCAATTAATTACTTTATGTTTAATTTTTTTTTCTTTTGGCTTTTCATGACAGAGTTTCTCTGTGTAGCCTTGGCTATCCTGGAACTCACTCTGTAGACTAGGCTTGCCTGGAACTCACAGAGATTCACCTGCTTCTGATTCCCCAGGGCTGACTAGAAATGTTCTCGCCACCACCACCACCACCACCCAGCTTTTTTTTTTTTTTTTTCAAGAGAGGGAAATAACATGAAATTGGGTGGTTAGGGAGGTAGGAGATGATATGGGAGGAGTTGGATTGAAATATGCTGTATTTAATTCTCAGTGAGTAAACACCATTAAAAAGAAGAAGGCAGGCTTGAGGGCCGGTATCTTTAACCCCAGCACTCAGGAGGCAGAGGCAGGTAGGTCTCTGAGTCTGAGACCAGCCTGGTTTACAGAGTGAGTTCCAGGACAGCCAGGGCTACGCAGAAAAACCCTGTCTCAAAAGATGGAGAGGAAAAGGAAGAAGAAAAAGCTACAAAGATGCACTTGTCATGGTCTCCATAGAATTTTATTTAGGGCCTCCAACTTGCCCAGCCTCCTCACTAGTCCCCCAAAGCAACCATTGGAGAGTAGCAGCTTCTCTCAAGGGATCACCAGCTCTCACCACTGGAGATTGCCAGCTAGCACAGGAGAGCTGTTTTAGGGACCCTCCTGGCAGAGCAACTCAAAATACTTTGGACAAGGAGTAACGCAAAAACTTGGGTCCACAGCCACATCTCGGGCAGCTAGGATCCTGGACCCTAAATTTGCTCTTTTGTTTTTTAAGTCATGCTGGAGATTGAACCTAGGGCCTTGAGCATGCTAAGGCAAACACCCTCTCCAACCCAGCTTTGTCCCTAACTCTGCTCATCATTTGTTTTCTTGGCTCCCTCCCTTCCTTCTTACCTTCTGTTTATCACTGGCTGGCTTCCCACTCATGACCTCCGCTTCATCATCTCCAGCCCTGTGCACCACTGCAAATGGTGCATCTGTCTTCCTAGTCAAAATTCCCAAACTTAGCTTTTCACTGCATGAGTTCCCTTTCTTGATGCCATTAGAATCAAATAGGAAAAGCCGGCCGTGGTGGTGCACATGTTTAACCCCAGCACTTGGGAGGCAGAGGCAGGTGGGTCGCTGTGAGTTTGAGGCCAGTCTGGTCTATAGAGCCACCATAATAGAGCAAGTTTCAAGACAGCAGGGCTACGCAGAGAAACCCTGTCTTAAACAAACAATCAAAAATTAAATGAGAGTCTGAGACATATCTCAGCAGTTTAGGACTCTTGCATAGGACCTGTATTTGATTGCGAGTATTCACATGACAGCTCACATCTGTCTGTAACTCTAATTCCAGGAAATTTGACACCCTCTTCGTCTTCTGAGAGCACACAGGTGATACATACATACGTACACACACACACATATGTAGACAACACACACATATAAAATAAGATAGATAAATATAAAAAAATTAAAGAATTAAATGAAGATCTTTTAAAAAATTTTTAAAAAAGAATTAAATGAGACAAAAAGCAAGGGTGTTAATGATGTCGGGGTATTGCCAATGCTATGGAGGAAATGTGTGAATTGTGACCACCAGGGGGCAGCAGGGCTCTTCCATTTATCCATAGAGGTTTTTGAGGGTCCCTTTGGGGGGGGTCAAACTGATATGCCTATACAGCTATCTGGCAGCTATCTGGGCCAGCGAGGCAGAGACAAAGGCTGGGAGAGGGACGTTAGGGAATAGTGGGGTCTGCATGACATTGGGGCTTGCCCACCACATCTAAAGGGCTGCAGCTTCCTGGCTCTGAGCCAACTGCTGTTACATCTGCCTGTCACTGGTGGCTTCAGATTGGCTGACTTTTCAACAGAAACCAGGAACTGGAAACATTTGTTTGGCTTTTATTATTTTTGCTTGTTTCATTTTGTAACCCAGGCTGGCCCCAAGCTTGCAGCAATTTTTCCCTCCTCAGCTCTGAAGTACTGGGATTCCAGGCGTGCATGGCCATGCCCAGCCTCGGCTTCCTTTTCATATGGAAATCTTTGTGGTCTACAACAGGCCCACTGTAGCTGAATGTGGGTTGACTTCCCTGGGTGGGGAATTTTCCCTGAAGAAATAGTTTCGCATCTTGGTGTCACTGGACAGCGATCTCTCTCCCTTCGATCTTTGGGAAGTGTTTTCCTTGGTGTCATTCCTCTCGTGCCAAATTTCTGTCAGTTCCTTGCCCTTATCTGTGAGGGTCATGGAGAGAGCTGGTCACCACGATTCCCTGAGAAAGTGAATGGCACACTGATAAATCCCCTTTCCCGGCACTTGGTTCATCTATGACGTAATTGGAAGAAGTGGAGAGAAACTATAGAGGTTGTAGGTCTGTTTGTGGCACAGCAAGGAGGAATGGCCACACCCCTGTGCAGGAGCCCCTCTGTCTGTGTGACTGTCGTGGGTCTTCAGAGATTTGGGTCTCTTTGGAGCCTGAGTGGTTTCTGAGCGCTTCACAGTGGCTTCAGGCAGGGTCATCCCAGGTAGCTCGAGCAGAGGGAGCCCAGGAACTGCAGCCATGCTTGCTGAGTGGCTTGCTCCCGTTTTGACTCCAGCCCTGGTAGATGTGAACTGCAGGAAACATTTTCCGAGGCTCTTTGGTCCTCTGCTCAGCTGGTAGGTTGGATCCGTGGGAGGCGCTGGCCAGTGGGAGGAGCCAAGGCAACCCCACACTCTCTTCTCAAGGTTCCTCGGTTCAGGTGTTCAATGCCATGCTCTTGCTAATTGCTGGAGTGTACCTTTCCCCATAAAGCCCACTGCCTGTGTTAAATTCCTCCTAAGTGAAGGACACAATAGAGTGGTTTCTGGTTTCTGCCCAGACTGACAATCACAG
Organism: Phyllotis vaccarum; assembly: GCA_033318265.1. Classification (NCBI taxonomy): domain Eukaryota; kingdom Metazoa; phylum Chordata; class Mammalia; order Rodentia; family Cricetidae; genus Phyllotis; species Phyllotis vaccarum. The sequence goes on from JARWLC010000009.1 coordinate 27,319,643, forward strand.
AAGCCCAGGTTTAAGGAAAGGATGGTTCTTCAACTACTTGGGCCTCTCCGATAGCCTGACCTATGAGAGACACTGAGGACCTTCACCAGCACCGCCTGCACTGCCCAGAGCTAAGGGAGCATCCCTCTTCACCTGGAGCTACTGAAGCCTCTTCAGCCACAGACAGCTGAGTAATGACTGGGGGAATCTGCTGAGCTGGTCTCCTCTTAGCCAGCTGAGCCGATTACCGCAGGGCCCAGAGCAGACAATCATGAGAAGCCCCATGGCCACAGTGCAGGGCAGAGCTGTGGGCGAGGCCAAGCTCTGCAAGAAAAGGACAGAAGGGACAAGGGTCTGAAGCCATGGTGTCTCAGGAGAGGCAGAGAGTCCCAGGTCTGAGGGAAAAGGAATAGTACAGACTTCTGACCAGAGAAGGGCCTGTTTGTCCTGATTCAGGGTCTCTGGCTCCTGAGCCCATCAAGAGAGTAGCAGAGCAGATCAGTAGCTTTTCCTCATCACTCACAGGGCTTCGGGGAGGTTATATAAGGGGATCTGCATTGTATGATTAATCCAGGTCCTGTCACGTAGAAAACTCCGAAGAGCAACCTTAAACACATAAAGAAACAAATCAAAAAAAAAAAAAAAAAAAACCCACAAATGAACAACCATATACAAACCTTAACAGCAACCATGGCAGACAGCCACTGTGGGGTTCTTTCTGAAGGTACCCCAAGAGACAGGCATTGGGATAGAGCCCCAGACCTCTCCCCTGAGGCAGGGCCAAGCCCAAGGATACAGATCTAGTTGCCAGAGTTAGAAGGGTTGGGTCAGGAGACTGAGAGGACACAGTGACCCCTGGGCACCGTCCCCAGAGAGGGGGAGCAGCAGGTGTCCAGCAGACACAGCCGCAATGGGACACTTGGGGACAGGCATCTCGTGGTGTCCAAACAAGACAGAGGTCAAAAGTAGCTTACAGCCTGGGCAGCAGGGTTCCAGGCTTTGGGCCACAGTTCAAATAAAAGGCAATAGAGGACTAATGATGTTGGGGGATAGTATTGAGAAAGGGACGCAGGTCTGGGGCCCTTCTCTCAGTGCAAGGGACTGTACTGGGCCCCGGAGACCAGCCTGGAGCCGTCCCCAAACTCTCGCATTTGGAAACAGGCTGGTTTTCAGAGCCAAGGGAGCCGATTAGGGGAAATGATATGGGAATTAAAAAATGGAGCCACCAGGAGCCTTGATATCCCACCCCCACCCCCATGCAAGCTGCTTTGTTCAAGCCCTGACCCACAGTTATTGGCTGGTAAACTCTCTGAGACAAGTTACTTAATCTCTTTTAAAAACCACATTTTCTTCTTTGCAAACAAGTCACGGGGATGCTGAGATGTTGAAATGAAATAAAGCATAGCAACCCTGTGCTCCCTGTACTCTATGCATAGGGCTTAATGCAGAGTTGAACCTGGGTCACCACACCCTCTCTGGTTTCCCCTTCACTCTTCCCAGGCTCAGGACCCCACACTGTGCTTTGAGCTGACCTTGACCCCTTGGCCTTTCCCCTGATGCCCCTGTTCCTGACCACTCACTCTGCTATGCTGCAATACTGTGTCAATGATTTAAAAACCGAAAGCAAGTAGAAGTCTCTAGAGGTCAAGGGTTATTCCCCTGGGAAGTGAGTGTGTCCTGTCTTCAAATGCTCTGTGATTCTCATCAGCCATCTTAGATTGTTTCTGCCTTTGGAGAGCCTGCTCAAGCTGCTGACACTGCAGTTATAGACAATTCTGTGTTGTGGAAGATGTCAGGAGAGTTCTTTCTCTCCCCGCTTACCTGGGGCTCTGATATTTTTTTCCCCGAATTTCTTAGTGTTTTAATATCACTTTCTAAAATGTCTTCTTAAAAATCTATGGGCTAAAACAGCAACTGTGAAATACATACACACACATACACATACAAAAACACACACATACATACACACACATACATGCACGTACACACACACACCACACACACACACGCACACACACAGCATTTACCTGACATTTCTGACATTTGAACTAGGTAACTGGTATTTTAGAGGCACTGTGGGGCCATGTCTTGGGGTCATGCACCCAAGAGAAAGAAGTCAACATTAAACAAGAAGACAAGAGAGCGAGGGATAAAGCAGAGTCACTGTTGAACTTTGTAACAAAAGGTTTCTGGCTGTCTGGCCAGAGGTCCAGACCCACAGACCTGCAGTCCCAGACCCCTTAGCCACTTGCCACTGCTCAGGCCCCCCAAAATGACTCAGATGCTTATATTAACTTCATGCTGTTTGGCCTATGTCCAGGCATATTGCTAGCTAGATATTTCATCTTAATTCAACCCATTTCCTTTGTTATCTTACATGGTGAATCTTGGGCGGCTGGATCACTTCTCTGACTCTGCCCTCCTTCTCCTACCTATGCTCAGATTTCCTGCCTATTGCTACAGTGCCTGTCATGGGCCAAAACAGTCCTTTATTCACAGCATACAGAAAGACATAACCACATCAGAATTTTGACATCATGTAGTCTCGTTAGCTTTACTCCTGGCTTTCCTATGGTTTGTTTTTCGGGTATAAATATGTTACCTTGATGATTAAAAACAATCTCTTGAATTTCTTGAGCATTTGTATGTCCCAGGTGCAGAGCCAAGTGCTTTGGATGCACAAACTTATTTCTACTGTTACCTAAAAATGATGCTCAGGATGTTACTGCTACACCCCCTCCAGAGGAAGAACTAAGGACTGGAGACTTTAACTGGCACACCACCATCCCAGAGATGAGCTAGGACTGAGCCTCGGGAGTCAGATCGTAATAGCCAGGGCTCTTGGCTACTCCAGGCACTCACTGTTGCTTTAACCAATGAGATCCAGGCAGTGGTGACACGTGCCTTTAATCTCAGCACACTGGAGGCAGAGGCAGGGAGATCTCTGAGTTTGAGGCCAGCTTGGTCTACAGAGTGAGTAATCTAGGAGGTCTTCATGGCAGTTGGGTAAAGTAGCCTTAGCAGAAGGACTAGGTCTATAGTAGGTTCAAGCCCCAGAGCCTCAAGAGTCAGGATGACCATAGGTCAAATCTAGGTTTCCTTAACCCTCCACATGACTTCAGGGTAAATTCTTTACCTCCTGGCTTCCTCTTATGCAAATCGAGCCAATGATAACAGTAGTTATAGTCTTGGGGTCTATGACTCTCTCTCCCTCTCCATCTTGTGAGCTCTTAAAATATTAACAGATACTTATTATTATTTTGCATTTATCTCTTGCACCAGCACAGGGTCTTAGCAAGCAAGTGCATAGGTGACTTGGGTGGGCAAGAATGATGTAAGAGCATGTTAACTAGAATTGTTATGTTGATTTAATATCTACCATATTTAAGCATTGTGCTGAGCACCTCACATGCATTCCGGTCTCCACAATATCAGTGTCATGAAGGGATCGTTGAGAAAACTGAGACTTTTGAGGCATGAAAAGAAGCCCAGAACTAGCATCTCAGCTCTGGTCTGTGGTTGTGTTGGCTTTGATGAGGCTAGAGGAACCTTTCTGTGGGCTGAGCTTTGACCTCTTACCAGTGTCTTCCGTGGCATCCTCATATCCCTCACATATGGTTCTGCACAGTTTTCAATGTACTGTTGTCCCATCGATGAGCGGTTCTTCCAAACTGTGAAGGAGACCTAGAGGCCAGGAACATGTTGAAGACCATCTAGTAGTTAAGAATGGTGCAGGATTTGAATATACTTTGCTGCGGGGTGGTCTTTTGGTATGCTGTGAATATGTGTTGCTACCATTGGTTAATAAAGAAGATGTTTTGGCCAATGCCTATGACAAGACAGGAGACAGACAGGTGGGGAACCCAAGAGCAATAGAGGAAGAAGAAAGACAGGGTCAGGCCACATGTGATCTAGCTGCCCAAGAAGCAAGATGTGAAAGTATGGGTAATCACCGGTCACGTGGTGATACATAAACTCATAGAAATGGGTTGTCTTAGGATGCAAGAGCTAGCAAGTAGTAAGCCCGAATTGTAGACCAAACAGCTTGTAATTACTATAAGCCTTTGTGTGATTGGGACTAAGCTGCTGTGGACTGCAGGTTCGCTCCTTGGGACTAACCTGGGACAGAAACCTCAGACTACACACCCACATTTTCTTTCCCTACACTGTAAGTCTGGGTTTCATGAGGACTCATGTTGGTTTCCACATGGCCAGTCCTTCTGCCTGGGACCACCACAGGGTCTGCCTCAGACATGCAGATTCAGTCACTTCCCTCAGGGCTCTTGACCACAGCCACATGCCCTGGCTCCTGTTTTCATCCCCTCTTTAAATTATGCTCCTTGGCTGAGCACAATAATCTACAGTGCTGTTTCTGGCCTCTTCACCACACACTCTTGCTTCAGAGTGGAACATCTGTATCCCCTGCTTTCCCACTCTAAGCCCCTTTCAAATTGTCACTTCCTCCAAGGAACTTTCCTTGCTTGGCTTAGGCATTCTTCATTGTGTGTATCTATGGGGATCTTCTCCTTTGCGGTTAATTTTTCTTAAGGATCTCTTCCACAGAGGGCAAGGGTTTGTCTGTCTTCTCAGGCTGCCGCCCTGGTGCCTGGCATCCTGTCTGGTACAAGGCAGGTGCTTGGTGAAACTCTGCTGAATAAATGAACAAGGGCACCAGTAAGGATTCTACCAGTAATTACCACCACCCATGGTATTTACATTCAGCGCCAAGCTGTGTTTGCTGCACATAGTAGGGCTCCCAAAACATAGCCATTGCATTCAATGGAAGAGTGAATGACTGAATGAGTGGGTGCTACAGCCCAAGACCTCTCTCCCCTCCCCCATTTGTCTTCCTATTTCAGCGCCCTCTTGCAGGATAAGAGGGACCCCAAGTTCATGGTTGACTATTGGGGTTCTTGAGTGGAAATATAAGACTTTCAAGCCGCAGAGGCCTTTCTTGCTAGCAAGGGAGGAGGGAGAGTCGAGGCCTCAGCCTCATTTCAGAATGGCCTCAATCGGCCCTGAGCTGACTAATAAAGTGTGAAATTGACTTCATCCTCCACCAAGTCTCCCCAGCCAGCCCGTCCCTGTAGCATCTCCCGGTGCTCCAGCAGATGCAGCAGCACTCCTGACATCTCCTCCGTCACCAGCAGACTAAAGCGTCATCAGTGCCCACGCAGCCTCAGGGCCCAGTGCTCTGCAAAGCCCACAACGTTATTTGGCCAGAGGCCAGATGAGGCTTTCAAAAGCAGAAGCATCCAACACAGTGTCTGCAGTGCCTCCAACAGTCATCAGCTCCCATCCTTGTTTACTTCACTGCTGCAGGCTTCTTAGGCAGGGTGGGAACCAAAGAGGACCAACCCCAGAGGCTTGCAAGGAGATTAAGAGAGACCTAAGTGCTTTGGGGGGGGGGGTGATGAGTGTGCTATTCTAGCACAATAGATACCATTTGGGGTCTATTTGGTTTGTTCATTCCTATTGAAGATTTTCTAGGAAAAAAGAGATTCCATGGCTGTAATATGTTCTAATTCCCTATCTTGCCTATAGATCAGAATTAACTGTCAATGAAAGAAATACATATTGTAAGGCTAGTAACACGCTTTCCTACTTCGCACCATTTGCTTCTTCTCTGAGGAGAGCTTCTCTGTTTCCTTAGGGAGGCATTCATAACCCCCCTAAATCCACATGGTTTTAGGGGGAGATCCTGAAACAGGGTGACAAGTGCATTCTAGACATGATTAATCAAAAGGAAGATGACAGTCCAGAGCCAGAGCTAGGCTGTAGCAGTAGCCCCCAAGATGAGTCATAGCAGGAGAGAGAGAAATCCCCTCCTCCCTCAGAGGTCCTAGGCTGGTGGCTGTCAGCTTGGAACTACTGGCTGAGAAGGAAGCCAACACAGAGTAGAATCAGGACAAGAGGGAGCAGCTGCTGGCAGACACACACAGACACAGGCTGCAAGCTATGAGCTGGTTGGATCCAGCCTTGCCTTCATCTTGACAGTAACTTCTGGTTTTCAGAAATTTTTTGTTGTGGTTGTTTCTAATTTATCTCTCTTGACTATTAACCCAGTTCTATTAAATCATGAGTCCTGTAGACGGAGTTGAGAATCTCGTATTTCTCAAAAAATTTGGCAGGAAATCCTGAGGAGTTTTGTTCCAAGCTGGGACCAATTAAACACCTGAGCAGAGGCCGGTGAGATGATGGCTCAGTACGTGAAGGTGCTTGCCACCAAGTTTGATGACTCCATCCCTCCAAGCCACACGATGAAAGGAGGAAGCTGATTCCTGTGAGAGTTTCTCTGACTTCCACAGATAAACTGTGGCACACACCCACTTACTCAGCCAGCCATACAAATAAACATAATAATAGAAAGTTTAAAACAAGGCAAAACAAACACCCAAACAAAGCAAGGCTCTCTAAGAAGGAAGTGGACCAGCTTTCCTGGAGAATGTCTGCCTTGAGACTCTGCTCTGTCTTCCGGGTCTTTGCCTGAGTGCGGTTCTAGAACACTGTTTACTAGGCTTAGTCACTCTTGTTGAAAATTTCCTAGGAAGAGCAAAGGATTCTGTGGCCAATGTTTTGAAAGTACTACTGGGAGAAGAAGGAAGCTTTAGGAGGCAGAAACCACTTCAGGCCATTGGGGAGTGGCTTTCAAGGAGACTGTGTGACCCCAGTCCCTTTTTCTAGTCTCCTATACTTCCCCCAGGGTGAGCGGTTTGCTGTGTCATATGCCCCTGCATGATATATCATGACAGACACAAAGCAATGAGGCCAATTGATCACTGATAACCTGTAAAACCACGAGTCCACACAGCCCTTCTCTAAGCCGACTGTTATAACAATTTATAATAAAGCCACATACACAGTCTCCTTTATTCTCTCTTGGATAGATGTGGGCCTTGAAAGAAAGTCTCAACTGTCAGAACTCAAATGCCTCCCATGGCTCCTATCTTTCCATCCTTCCGACACTGCCCATAAGGCAACCTGAGGAAACCTTACCCACAGACACTGCCAGACACACTTTCTGACTCTGCATAGCTTACTTCAGGTTGGATTCATACCTGGTCACTGCATTGCCAAGAGAATCAGCACTGTGGCAAGCACATGCTGTTGGGACTTGTCACTTATTTCTCTACTTCTGATCACAGAATATGGTACGCTGCCCTTTAGGTCCCCACACCTCTACTCTCAAGCCCTGTAGTGTAAGCAACCCAAACCTTACAGGGACCCATAACTCTTACAAGGGCTGTCTATAAGGAAGTATGCGTGGCCCAAGTGACTTACACCCATTCGATCCCTGTGTTTGTCACTTCTTCTATAAGATTTGATTTGTGGTGGACAACATCCCTGGTCTGTTCTTGTGAAAAGCCATGTCCTAGGCCTTGGGCTCAGAGCCTTGAGTAAGGGTTTTGCTTTCACAAAGCTGCAATGTTTAAGCCTGATGTGTTCAGCAGCCATTTTGAAATTTCTTGGAAGAAAGTTGGTCTATAAATGGTTAATACAAGAGGCAGAGAGACCCTAAGCTACTAGGTGTGGTCGAGCCTGGTGCCAGAAAACTTCAAGACATTTCAGACATGTGAGTCACGAGCTTCTTTGATGGTCAATCTTCCTTGGCACTCTGTCCTTGTAAGCGATGGAGACAGCAGGTGGCTTCGATGTTGCTTTCTTGTGGCAGGAGGTGGATGTGTGAGGGGTGTAATGGGTGATAGGTTAGAAAGTGAGGCTGGTGTCACATGGTGAGAATTGGGCAAGATGGGCCACCTGATCTTTGAGATCTTTGAGAATGGAGTCTTTCCCAAAGCCAGGTGAGTCTGGTACTTGCTAAACAGGCTCTTGGTTGCCCCCAAGGAATCTATTTATGTTTCCAGAGCTTCTGATAAAGTCAGATTCTTGGCCTGCAGCAGGACCATCCTCCAGGGACACTTTGGCCAGAGGAAGTTGGTGAGTGCTGCACAGCTGAGGATATTCGGAAGACCAGGAGCTGCTACTATGTATTAACTGGGAGATGGAGTGTGGGGAAAAACTAATGTATGTTATAAGATCCATGTTCCTCTCAGATGGCCTAGAACAGGCTACAAGGCTGGTCATAGTGATACGACAGATATCCTCTGCTTCTTCACACAGACCTACAGTAAAAAAAAAAAAATAATTTCACTTTAATTTACCAGCCTTGTGCATATGAGAGTGGACTGGGTTCTGTAGCTCAGAAGCAGGGTATCAGGCTTGTGTAGCAAGAGCTTTTACCTGCTGGCCATCTCACAGCCCATGTACCCACCTCCTTCCACTAAAGAGCCAACTGTTTTGCATTTAAACAAACATCAGACATGTCACTAAGTCTCTGTGGTAATTCCAGGCATTCTCATTTTTCACCCATCTGAGGAGGACCGTCTCCACATTTGTCTTCCTTTAGGATGCCAAGAGTCACTCCTTTTTTGGGAAGAGGTGGCGTTGTTCAGAGAGAAAACAAGAAAACAGAATTCATTCTGTCATCATTACTCTTACTGTTACTGACTAGCATCCAAGCAAGACCCAGGTTGGATCACACAGGTCACTCAGCGTTGCTCTTCTAATGTGTTACCTGGACAGCAGTACCTCGATCTCACCAAGGCCCCTGGGGACAGATTCTACCCATAAACTGTTACTCTCTTCCTGTGTACACTCTCATGGCTTTGGCTGTTTTCCTCTGAGATCTCCCTTTCAGTATCTGAAAAATAAAGTTTGCCCGGGACAGGTCCAGGGCCACTGTTTCTTCCAGCTTACTTTAAAACATAAAAGAAATTCTTAATTCTTAATCCTAGTCAGAATTTCATTTATGAATATAACACAATGGACAGAGATTTCCACCCACTAACAATTAGCCCTAAAACAATCCATAGAGGCCCTCAGTATGCCCCTTCTATTATTTTTTTTTACGTGCATTTGTTTTATGGCTGTTTTGCTTGCATATGTGTATGTGTAGCATATGTGTGCCTCATAGCCAGGGATGTCAGAAAGGGACATTTTAACTCTTGGGACTGGAGTTATAGACAGTTGTGAGCCACCATGTGGATGCTGGGAATCGAACCTGGGTCTGCTGCTGTAAGAGCAGCAAGTGCTCTTAACCGCTGAGCCAATTCTCCAACTCAATATGTTCTTTTGATAGAAGATGGGACTGAAATGTATACAGGTGAAGTGACCTTCCCAATGTCACAAAATTAGTGACTAAGCAGAGCTTTGAAATGGAATAGTCTATAACCTTAAGCTTGTGCCAAGGGCTGGCACACATTTTCTGTAAATGGGACAGGTAGGCGTTTAAACACTGGGGACGGCTAGACAGTCTCTGCCATAGATGCTCCCATTGCTGTCCTGGCAACATGTCTGTGCACTTGTACAGGTCTGTTCACAGCCTTTGGATTTCAAATCATGAGATATTCTTCCATTGACTCCCAACTGTTTAAAAACATGAATCAAATGTGGCTTTCTCTTTTGTTTTGTATTTCTGTCTCACACAGCCTTGCTATCCCCATTAGAGCAGCCTCAAACATGTGATCCCTTTGTCTCAGCCTTCCGAGTTACTGGGCTACAGGTTTAAACTCCATTCTCGGGCTCACACACTGTGCATGTGTGACGTGTGGTGGCAGGCCCTGCCCTGTGCCGTCCCAGATTCTGACACTTTCCTTTATCATCTTCATTTCCCAGCAATGAGTTGAGGAAGTTAAGGGCTTATGCAAGGTGTCCCAGGAGAGGCAGGGTCAGAATTGCTAGCTGCAGTCAAGAGGGCTAGGCAGGCAGGCAGGCAGGAGGCTGGAATCAGCACTGCTGTGTTTGTCTTGACTCAATCAGTTCACCAAGAGCTGCCAGGATTTCCTTGCCTACCTCAGAAACTGGGTGCAATAGCTCAGGGACCTGCTCTGGTTGGTGTTGGGGGTAGGACATGTAGTAAGAAGTTTCTGGCCTGGCCTAGCCCTGAGATCCAGACCAGCAAACCCAAATAATCACACAGAGTCTTATATTAATTACAAGCTGTTTGGCCTATGACTCGGGCATATTACTTGCTAACTCTTACTTTTAAACTGGCACATGATTAGCCAAGTGGCTTTAGTACCTTTTCTCAGAGCAGCATTTCATCTTTTTTCCTCTGTGTCTTTCTGGCATCTCTGCTCTTCCTCTTCCCAGAGTTTTCTTAGTCTCAGAGCCCCGCCCATACTTCCTGTCTGCCTCCTGGCCAATCAGTGTTTTATTCAACCAGTAGTAGGGACAAATATTTACATTGTAAAAGAGCATAATCCCACAGCAGGGGACATATTGTTTGTTTATTTTTTTTTCTTATTTTTCAATCTGACATAGCCAGAGTTAGCTGGGAAAAAGGACTTAATTGATAAAAATGCCTTCATCAGATTGGCCTATAGGTAAACCTGTGGGGCATTTTCTTGATTGATGATTAATGTGGAGGGCCCCGGTCACTGTGGGTGTTCCCAATTTCTGGGAAGGTGGTCCTGGAGTGTGTGAGAAAGTAAGCTGATCAAGCCTGGAGGAGCAAACCATGAAGCAGCATTCCTCCATGGTCTCTCCTGCAGTTCTGGTCTCCGGGTTCCTGCCTTGGTTTCAGTTCATGATGGGCTGTAACCTGTCAACAAAGCTGATTTTGATTATGATGTTTCCACAGCAATAGCAAGCAAACTAGATCAGAGCCCCCTGCTGTGAATCACTACAGTCTCGTTTCATAACACCCTAGGACTGGTAAGCAATATAAACGCTCTGCATGTCAAGCCTGGAGCCAGAACCTCAGCAAAACCCAGTGGTTGCTTTGCCTTTTGTCCAATCTTGTCAACTACAGCCACGAAGTGAGGGAAGATTCAAAGGACGCTGGGATGTCACCTGTGAAAATACCTCAGCTCTGGTCTCACTGGGGGAGGACACTAGCCAAGGGACAAGAACAAACAGAAAGACAGAAGGGACCAAGACAGACCCAGAGGCACACAAAGTTGGAAGCTGCAGACATGTGTCTACCTGTGCACACTCACTCAGACACACTCACTAGAGGTTGTTTAAGAGCCAGGGATGGTGCTTATGCCTATAATCCCGGAACTCAGGAAATGGACAGAGTTGTCACAGGTTGAAGCCAGCCTGAGCTGCATAGGAAGATGCTGTCCCAGAGATGAATTGTTCTTCTGAACCAGAACCCTATTACCTTAATCCCTAACTCTGTAGAAAGAAAAAAAGCTATCACTGCAGCCAGAAATCCACCTGTTTGATTTATTGCTATTTTTCTTTTATAGGCTCCTACACCCTTAATGCCATGCAAACCAATGAGCAAGGTCCTCGGGTGAGCAATGCATAGATCCCTTGCCTGAGAAGGGATGTGGGGATCAGAGAGTTCCAGAAACTTGCTCCAGTGGTGCTAAGTTAAGAGTCAAGCTGAAGAAGGATCAAGACTTCCAGATCTGCAGTAGCCTGGAGCAGAGCAGTTGCCTAGCATGTGTAAGGCCCTGGTTTCTACCTGCAAAATCTCAAAAAACAATTACCAAGACAAAAGGGGGTGGGGCTGGTGGGATGGCTAAACAGACAAAGGAACAAGCTGCCTGACAGCTGGGGTCCAATCCTTGGAACCTACAAGGTCCAAAAAGAGAAAGGACTCTCAACTCCAGGAAGTTGTCTTTTGGCCCATGCATACCCCCCAAATGGATAAACAAATAAATAAATGTAAAATTTAAAACAAAACAAAATCCCCAAAGACTCCTGGATCTCAGGGCAAGATGTGTCCAGGAGATACTGCAGTGACAAAGGCGCGCGCACACACGCGCGCGCGCACACACACAAACACACACAGTCTGTTCTTGCCCAAGAACTAGCAGTGGTGTCTTATATTGAAGAGAACAAGACAGTGACCATGCAGTGCATGTCCTAGTAGCCAAGCACAACAGAAAGCTATGAGATGGACTCCAGGTCAGCTGGGTAGACTGCAGACAACAGAAGATTAGTACCCAAGGGATGGATGCTGATGGGTCTTGTATCACCAAGGATGCTATGTCACACAAATCTTTAAGGCTTAAATTGGATGACTTAAGCTCTCTTCCACCAGTTCTGGGAATTCTTTGTCCAAATTGAGATTCCATTCCCAGAGCAACTCTGAGGTGATTATTTAGCTTAATTTCCATATCCAAAGGAAAATAAACTGATATTTGAGGCTGCAGCTCTGGGTTCTGCCACATGAGGGCCTTGTTAAAAAGACATATCTTGGTTGCCTGGTGTCAGGAGCCTGGAAATAGTCACTAATATTTGTGGGCCCAGCCTAGATGAAGTCCTTATACCCTAAGGATTTAGAGAGAGAGAGAGAAAGAAAAGAGAGAGATATCTCTATACCCTAAAGTGTGTGTGTGTGTGTATTGTGTGTGTGTGTATGTATTGTGTGTGTGTGTTGTGTGTGTGTGTATTGTGTGTGTGTGTATGTATTGTGTGTGTATGTATTGTGTGTGTGTATTGTGTGTGTGTATGTATTGTGTGTGTGTATTGTGTGCGTGTATTGTGTGTGTGTGTATGTATTGTGTGTGTATTGTGTGTGTGTGTATGTATTGTGTGTGTGTATGTATTGTGTGTGTGTGTATTGTGTGTGTGTATTGTGTGTGTATTGTGTGTGTGTGTATGTATTGTGTGTGTATGTATTGTGTGTGTGTTTATGTATTGTGTGTGTGTATGTATTGTGTGTGTGTATTGTGTGTATGTGTATTGTGTGTGTGTGTACTGTGTGTGTGTATGTATTGTGTGTGTATGTATTGTGTGTGTATGTATTGTGTGTGTGTATTGTGTGTATGTGTATTGTGTGTGTTTATGTATTGTGTGTGTATGTATTGTGTGTGTATGTATTGTGTGTGTGTGTATGTATTGTGTGTGTGGGGGGGTGTGTGTGTGTTGTGTGTGTGTATGTATTGTGTGTATGTATTGTGTGTGTATGTATTGTGTGTGTATGTATTGTGTGTGTGTATTGTGTGTGTGTGTATTGTGTGTGTGTATGTATTGTGTGTGTATGTATTGTGTGTGTGTATTGTATGTGTGTGTATTGTGTCTGTGTGTCTGTGTGTGTGTATGTATTGTGTGTGTGTGTGTATGTATTGTATGTGTGTGTGTGTGTGTGTGTGTGTGTGTGTGTGTGTGTGGTGCTGGGGATGGAGCCTACTGCTTTATTATTCATGTAGTATACTTGTTCATCTTGTATTTGTTTTCCAGCTTGTTTTATGAAAAAGAATGAAGATCTCCCACATAACTATGCTTGCTTCATGGCCACACAGATCTGAAAATTTAATGTTACATCTCTTTACTTACCTATACACACTGAAAAACAAGTCTGAACCTCCCCAGGCTTCCCAGTAGCATGCAAAGGAAGTGAGGCCAGGACAAGCTCCAGGCTCAGTGACAGACGGTACCTGGGAGCAGCAGTCTCTTAGCTCTGACCCTTTCTGGGCTGCATTGTCAGAGCTCCTGATTTGAGTCTTACAGCCTCCCTCCCTCCCCCTAAAGCACCCCATTCCACCGAGGGAAATGGCAGCTCGCCACTGCACTGGACCAGGGGTTATTCTGGTTCCTGCGCCACACTAGTGACTTCCTTCAGCTGTAGTCACAAGAGTCTGACCCTTCCCCTCTCACATCTTGGGAATCAGTTGGTGACACATAATCTCAAAGCTCTTTCCCAGAACTTTGAGTCTGGCAGTGATAACAGAATGGTTTCCAGCCAGTGGCTTTGTGGTGACAGACTTCTGGAGAGCTAGATAGAGTATCCCGACTTAAGGCTGCAGGCAATGGCTATTTTTCTTGCCTCCCTGTGTCCTTAATTCTGCTGACCAAGCCTTATCTTCCAGTCTCTCACCCTGGCCTTCCACTGTTCCTCAGTTTCTGGAGCTTGTATGAAAAACCCTTTCTGACACAGTCTCCCAGGAGAGAAGACTTTGCCTTTCTCTTTCTTCCAATACTTTCTTGTGTTAGCTCCCCAGGAGACAGTTTGGGTACTCAAGGGGAAGGCCTACCTTGGTCTACATAAAATTTCACAAACACAAAACAAACAAACAAAAACCAAGCCTACAGTAATGTGCTTCCTAAATGCTGTCAGTGACAGTTAGGTTGGTGAGGTTCCTGGGGGACGTCATGGTTCCCATTTTGGTTATCATTGCCACAGGTTCCATTACAGCTGCAGATAGCAGTTTTTATGTCTGTGTGGCTTATACTGCAGTCAGAGAACCTGAGACATTGAGGGAAAGGCAATAAGGACCACCAAGTACCCTGTTCCATGTCCTTGAGGAGCCTTGACCGGCTCTATGGCACTGCCTGCTGCCTATTATCACCCACTGATTTGGGTGTAGTTATTGACACAACCAAGGACTGATACCTTAGTTGACTTTATTGTATGTGTGACTCAGGGCAAGTCCTTGGTCCCAGGGCCCTCAATCTCATACTCATACAAGGAGGGGATGGGACAAAGTGACCTCTAGGGATCTGCTACTCAACCTTGGACCTGATGAAAGAAGCACTCAGGGAATGAGCTGGAGTCATATTCCAGGGCCCCACATGACCAGTTCTCTGTTGACTGCATGTGGCATACACCCACCCAAAATGAGCCTGGACAAAAGTGGGGACATATCTGTTCACAGCACTGAGAATTTTTGGATTCCAAGGGGTTGGGTGCCAGGAGAAGTCAGATCTCTTCTTGCTTCATTGTTGGTCATGTTCTCCCCATGCCAGCCAGCAGACCTCATGTACTCAGAGTATCCACTGGGTGGATTCTGGTGACAAGCCTTCTTTCAATCCTAGAGTTAGGATACAGGCTGTTTCAATGGTGATGCCTATAGGTGTGTTCTTTGGGGGCACACCAGAACTGCTGACAGAGGTGGAGATCATGATGAGAATAAGGACCCACAGAAGCCTTCTCTGGTTCAGCATGAGTCCCCCAAGTGTGTCCTTGGATGGGCATCATCATTGAACAGAGTTGTTGAGAAATGCAAATACATAACTCCAGCCCTGTAGAGTTCTAGTTCACTCTGAAACTGAGAAGTTCTGCAGAAACACAGGGATGTTTCTGCATCTGTTCACTGGAGAGTACTCATAATGCCAGGACGCTGTTCCCAAACAAGCAAAGTGTTTAGACAAGATCTTGCTACATAGCCCAGACTGGCCATGAACCTATGATTCTTCTACCTCAGCTTCCTGAGTACTGACATTACAGGTGTGTGCTACCACACGAAACTTCCAATCAATTCTTTCAGGATGAGGAGGAGGTAGGTCCATTTAGAAAATGCTTTCAGTTCTGGAAGCAATGGCTCAGTTGTTTCTTCTGAAGGATCTCAGTTTGGCTCCCAGCACCCATGTTACATAGTTCACACTGCCAGGGTACTCAATGCCCCTTTTCTGGTCTCCATGGGCTTCTACACACAGTTGGCATTCACATACATGCAATCACACATGCACATATTCACACACATATATACACACACACATTAATTGAATAGTCTAAGTTTTCCCTCAAATGACCTGACTAGAAGCCCCACTGAAAGGGAATCTTGTCCTCCACAACTCCTGACTCACCACATGCTGATGAACAAGAATTTGGGTAGGTCTTCTGCCAAGAAAGGCCTGGAAAGGGTGATATGGGTCTACAGCTCACACCAAGTCAAATGAAGTGTGAAGGTGAGGGTCGTGGTACACTAGTGACTGTGGATTTTGAACCTGGAACTTCCTTCTTGCAACAAATTAACCTGTACACCCTTAGAGTTGGTTCACCTAAGACAGTGGAAACCATGGCGGGAAATAGACATGGTTCCAAAGTTATTTTTGTATTTATCTCAGTTAAATCAACACAACCCTGTGGAGTGTGTAAAAACAGAAATATAAATATGAGTTAGGTAACTTTTTAGGGAAATACAAATTGGGAAGTTGGTAATATTTAAAAGGACCATAATTGGGTAGGTAGGCCATGGCAAACAGGCATGTAACTAGGGGGGTGATTAATTAGAAACAGAACAAGGAAGGTAAGCGAGAGAAAATTCAAAGTGGAAAACACTGGGAGGCGAAAGTAGACCTTGGTGGCTGAGCTGGAATTTCAATCCAGGGCTATTTGGGGTTAAACATCAGATCTTTACATGTATGTGGTGCAACACATACATGAAAGCAAAGCACTTATACACATGAATTAGAAGTATATACATACACATATATATGAGTATATATATATGTGTGTGTATACATATATATATATATTCAAGCTTTATTTCTTACTCACAGGGCCGTCTTGAAAAGGTCTCATCTCTAGTAGGATAGAAGAGCTTGAGAAGAAGTTCTCAGGCAAGCCTTCTGGTGTCACCGATTTGTGGAAGGAGCACTGGCTAAATCAGAACCAGGTCACGGCTTAGTCTTGTGACTTTCAGTAAGTTACTTGAGTACTAGGTCTCAGTTTCTCATTCAGTATAATGGGACCACACTAACAGGCCTCTAATTTCTTTTCAGCTGCGCAATGATATCACACACTGGGGAGGTCCTAGCAGAGTAACTTGTTTTGGGGATCCTAAGGCCTCTTTGCCACACCCATGTATCCCTGAGCTCCAACCCCTGCACTGTTACAGCCATGCTGGTTGCTGAGGAAGGAGTCCTCAAGGATCCCTGATATCTGTTTTCAAGCCTTAGGAAACAACACCAAGTCTACAAAAGACTTAACTTTCACAGTCTTGGAGGACTAAGAAGATTCTAGAATTCTGCATCTTCATCATTGAGGGCTGCAAAAGCCAGCATTTATCTGTTCCCTCTAACTGGGCGTGGTGCTAGTGAGCAAGGAAGACAGAGGTAAAGGGGTAGCACCCTAGCATTAAGGAGGTGAGCCACTGGTAGGAGCAGACCCTGTTCACACCTCACATGGATCAGTGAAGTTTGGGGCACCAGTGTCCTGCAGGAATGAGCATTTTCATCCAGTATTGCAGGACTATGCATCTGCACAGCTTTCTCAGAGAGTAAATTTTAATATCTTCAAAACTGATTGGCAAACATGCCTCTTTTAAAATTTATTTTATTACATGAGGGCTTTGCATGTATAGCAACTGTACATGTGCTTGGTGCCCACAGAGGCCAGAAGAGGGTGTCAGACTCCCTGGAACTGAAGTTACAGGTGGTTGTGAACTGCCATGGGGATGCTGGGAATCAAACTCAGATCTTTGGAAGAGCAGCCAATGCTCTTAACCACTGAGCCATCTCTCCAGCCCCAACAAATGTACTTCTTAATCAGGAAACTCCAAGAAATGCTTCCCCTGGACCAGCAAAAGGGCTTAGCAGGGAAAGGGGCTTGCTTGCCAAGTCTGAAGTCTTGAGTTTAATCTTTGGGACCCACATAAAGAAAAGAGAGAGCTGGCTCCTGCATGTTTTCCTCTGACCTCTGACACACACAGTAAGTAAACACATAAGTGAATAAAAGTAATAAAAATGTAAAAGGTATCAAACTGATTTCCGTGTATATAAGAGGCAAAACAAGATCATTCATCGGTGTGTTGGTGGTGTTTATACTGGTTGGGGACAGCCAGCAGCCAGCCACCAGGAGATGTTTGTGATGATGTGGAAAACTTCCCAAGGGCCATGAGGGACAGAAGCAGACCTCAGAACGTATCTGGTTATCACTCCCCACACACACACTGTGAGAAACTTAATATCCACCATGATGGTTCTATAGAAAGGAAAGACAGACAGGAACAGTGACAGTGGATATACACACTGGAAGCCTGCACAATTTAAATGAGAATGCAGAATAGTGCAATCACTTAGGAAAGAAGTACAGAAGTCCTTCCAACAGCTGAGCACAGAACTGCCAGATATATGTCATGTAATTGGTGAAATCCCAACACTGAAGAGGTAGGGGCAGGAGTTTAAGGTCATAGTTCAAGTTACATAGTGCGCTATAAGCCAGCGTAGGCTACGTGGGACCTTATTTCAAATAAAACAAAATAAAAATAATCACTATACAGCCTATTAATTCCATTCCAAGATACATTGCAAGCACAAATAAGGACACAAACTCATATACGAGTATTCATAAAGAATATTATTATAATAACCCAAAGTATGAAACTACATAAATGTCCACAAATGAATGGATGGATAAAATACCTGCCAAGCCACAAAATGGAATCTTGTTCATTCAGCTTTTAAAAAAATAAATAAATAAAAAGCTGACACGTGGTACACAGATCAATCCCGACAACCCTCCTGAATAAAAGAAGCCACTCACAAAATACTCTGCATGATTCCATGTATACGAATGTTCCAAACAAGCAAATCTACAGACACAGAAAGCAGAGCCAGGGTGGACTAGAGCTGGAAGCATATGGGGGAGGGGCAGAGCCGAGAGGTATGGAGTTTGGTGAATAAAGTCCAAATCTGTAAATACACTCATCCTGAATTTTATACTTAAAGTAGGTAAGTGAAATGGGTGAAATGGTGTGTTGTCTATGTCTTAGAAAAGATCCAGATATGTGTCATTGTTAAACTCTGGATCTATTTGGGTCTTTTCTGAGACATAGACAACACACCATTTCACTTACCTACTTTAGGTGCCAGAGACTATGAAGCCTAAACTATTCATAACCAGGCCCGTTATGGACAAGGTTTGCTGACTCCTGCACTGGTAACTATGAAAGTAAACACTGAAGCCTTTGTCCAGTGGACTGAGTTGGCAAGGGGTTGAGTTCCTAGAGGCAGAGGCTGAAGGGAGCTAGCTCGCTCTGCACCCTTTGGACCAATTAAAGGAAGTCAACATAAGATGTGTTGCTGACATGTTTTTAAAGTTTTAACGTTTATTTGTGTATGTCTGTGGATGAGTTGCAGAAGTTAGATCTCTCCTTCCACCATATGGGTCCTCAGGACTGAACTTGGATCATCTGACTTAGTGGTAGGTTCCTTTTCTGGCTGGGCCATTTGAGGGTCTCATCTATTGTTGATGTTTTATAAGGAGAATCCCTTATGTATAGCGTGTTAAAAATAAAGGTGTATGGGTGGTGGTGACTCATGTCTTTAATCCCAGCACTCAGGAGGCAGAGATAGTTGAATCTCTCTGAATTTGAGGCCAGCCTGGTCTACAAAGTGAGTTCCAGGACAGCTAAGGCTGTTACAGAGAAACCCAGTCTTGGGAAAAATAAAAACTCCACAAAAATCAGTCAATCAAAATCAATCAGTCAATCAAAATCAATCAGTCAATCAAAATCAATCAGTCAATCAAAATCAATCATTGTCTGAAGTGGAGACACATACCTATCATCCAAGACCTGGGGAGGTAGAGACAAAAAAAAAAATCACAAATTCCAGATCAGCTGGGCTACATGAAACATTGCCTTAAAATATAAAACAGAGCAGGAAAAAGGAGGAAGAGAAAAACCTACCATCACCACCACAAAAAAAATGCACTCATTAAAACAAACAAGGCTGGTTCTTGCTTTGGTAGCATATATATTTAAATTTGAATGATACAAATATTAGCAAGGCTCCTGAACAAGGATGATACAAATTTGTGAAGAGTTCCATTTTTTAAAAGTAGGAGGAGGCAGCATCTGTACAGTGACCGTTGCACTTTCAAGAGGTTTATGTCCAGCCATGCTATACCAGGCACATGGTAGCCCCTAGTACAGAGCATGGTCTACTATGGCCTATCACAGTTATAGAGCCAATGAGAAGGAACAAAGAATATATGTTAAGAGGCAGATGTGCACATAGAGGGGTGCACACTTAGGGAAGTGTGTCTGGATGTGCAAGAACAACCCAGGAAGATGGTAAGCTCAGTGACAGAGCAGGGACATCACCCGCAGCACCTCCTCGGCCAATGGTTGATGCTCCTGGTCTGCAGAGCCTTGATTAAGGAGTCCTAGATTCAGCCTCTCCCACTGTCTGTCCCCCATGAAGTTCCTGCTTTGGTTTTCCCTTCACAGCTTCTTGAAGGACAACAGAGGAGTCTAGCTGGCTATCAGCTCTAGCTGCTACTGGCTGTCTCTGGGAATGAGGGAAGACTCTTCCCGCCAGTAATCCAGAATCCCCTACCCAAGGATCAAGCCTTCATAGCTGCAGCAGAACTATATGCCCAGGGACAGCCTGGCTCTAGAGACAGCAGTGTCACACATGAGTGAAAGATTGAGGTCATCTCTCTTACTTGCTCTCATCCTTTTTTCCTGAAATTCTTCAGGCCTGCCATTACACACACATACACACACACACACACACACACACACACACACACACATACACACATACACACACATACACACATACACACATACACACACATACACACACACATATACACACACACATACACACACATACACACACACATACACACACACATACACACACATACACACACATACACACACACATACACACATACACACACACATACACACACATACACACACATACACACACAGAGAGATATTCTGAATAATAATAGTTATTATTATTATTATTGTTGTTATTATTATTATTATTATTATTATAGTTTTTTGAGACAGAAAAACTCTGAGCTCTGACTGTCCTGGAATTCACTCTGTAGTTCAGGCTGGCTGCTGCCTCCCAAGTGCTGGGAACAAAGGTGTATGCCACCGTTGCCTTGAATTCTTTCTCAGTACAAGCAGGTTGGATGAAACTGAGCCAGTTCTGGATACAAGATTGGGACAATCAGATTATTCCATTTCCTTGGTCATTGTGATTGGTTCAACAGCAGGCTTATGTGGCCATGATTGGCAGCCCTGTGATTGGTTCAACAGCAAGCATATGTGGCCATGATTGGCAGCCCCTGTGATTGGTTCAACAGCAGGCATATGTGGCCATGATTGGCAGCCCCTGTGATTGGTTCAACAGCAAGCATATGTGGTCATGATTGGCAGCCCCAGGACTTTTGCTAGTGCTCTCAAGAGGGGCCTGAGGTTGTAACAGGAGGTTTTAGGCCCTATGCAAAGCAATGTAGCCTAGAAATAGGAGCAAGAGGCTTTGGGAGTGAGAGCCCAGTTCCTGACAGTCCTGTTTAAACTGGTTCTGTTCTGCCTAAGTCCTTACCTAGCTCTAGGTTCTTCAGTACAAGGAACACAAGACACTCTCTTTGTTCAGACAGGTTAGCATTGGCAAGAGTTGTAGCTGCTACTCGGGCTTGGCAGAGCCTTAGCTCTGAACACCACATGGAGGTTTGCTTCGCACCCTCTGTACTTTGCACTTGGGCCTCTGTGGCTTTTTCCTGGGCTGTTAGCTATCTGGTGGCTGCTTCTCTAGCCTGCTCATTTTCACCCCTGGGTGAGGTGTCTGACCAACTGAACATTCTATTCCTCTGAATTCTAGCCTTTGGTTCTTCAGGCCTGTTTCCTGCCTGCTCTCTCTCTCTCTCATACACACACACACACACACCCTTTATGACTGAAATACAGTACTGGTTTTGGCCTTTAACCTTTATTGAACATTTACTGTGTGCCAAACACACTTATGGCTAATCTCTTTTGGTCTCAATAACCACTTCCACAGGTTTTATGATTATTATTTTCACTTTCAAGCAATGGGAAGCAATAGCTTAAGATGATTGACATCAAACAGCCAAGTCACACCAGAACAAAGCAGGCTGACCCCAAAGGTTTTCTCCAGTCCTTGAAACTGTGATTCTAGCCTGAATGGGCTCCATAACCACTTGAGCCTAGATACCCATCTCAGATTCCTTTGGCAAACATGGAGCCTGGTCATAGTAGATCTGGGAGGCCTCTTGATTAAATAAATTCCTTGAGGACACTGAGGCAGGAGCCCCAGGACCTCACCAGACAGTAGCCAATATCTTCTCATCAAGTACGTTGGCCCTAAGAAAGACTTGGGTGCAGCTAGAAGGCTTCTTGTAAGAGCTGGAACTCTGTCCTGGCTAAAAAATGGCTGCAGCTTGGGATGCAAATGGGCAGCTCCTGCTCAAGAGAAGAACAAGCATATCCTTCTGCTCTTCAAGGGTGGCTTGCAAACTCTAAGAGGTGAGCACTGTAAGCCAAGGTCCAGGAGAAATTCAGATTCTATAAGATTGCTTCATACCCCCCCCACCCCCCCCCCACCCCCCCACCCCCCCCCCCACCCCCACCCCCCCCACCCCCCACCCCCCCCACCCCCCACCCCCCGCCACTGGCTGTCCTGGAACTCACTCTGTAGATCAGGCTAGTCTCAAACTCAGAGATCCACCTATCTCTGCCTCCCAAGTGCTGGGATTAAAGGCGTGTGCCACCACTGCCCAGTAATTTTTTTTTATTTTTAAAAGGATATTCTACAATATATTTTGATCATATTCTTTCCTCTCCCCTCTTTCCAGATTCTCCCGTTTATCCAATTACATGTTCTTTCAAAAAGAAAAAAGCATCATCAGAAAAGCACAAACATACAAACAACATGGGGTTATCTTGTGTTGTTCAGCTCCTCCTGGGTATAGGGCCTGCCTTGGCATGGTTGATATACCTAGAGTCACTTTGCTGAAGAGAACTGATATTCCCTCTCCCAGCAGGTACAAATAGCAAATAACTTCTTTGTTAGGGATGGGACTCTGTGCTCACTTCCCCTTCTTTGTGCTGGGGTTTTATCGGGCAGGAGTTTAGGCAGGTCTTGTGCATGTATCACAGTTTCTGTGAGTTCATACATGGATCTACCCTGTCTGCTTCTTACAGTCTTACTGACCTCTCTTCCCCATATATCCCTGAGCCTCGAGGGAAGGGGTTTGAGAAAGACCTCCCGTTTAGGGCTGAGTGCTCCAAAGTCTCTCACTCCCTGTACATTGTCCAGTTGTGGGTTTCCCTGCTAATTACCATGCACAGCATGAGGAAAGCTTCTCTGACGAGGGTTGAGTGAGGCACCCACCTATGAGTGTAGCAGTGTGTTACCAGGAGTC